>JALJCO010008014.1:0-15000 GCA_023101725.1 Atherinomorus stipes | reverse complement strand
ATCCATCATCCATCCATGAACCAACCATCCATGCATCCATCCATAATCCATCCATGCATCCTAGGGATGCACCGATCCGATCTTCAGATCGGTATCGGCTCCGATATAGAAGAAAAATCCTAGATCGGTAAAAATCGGTAGGGGTAAACATGAGCCGATCCGTAGCTGCAGATCTACTCATTGTATTTCTATTCTGCCCCTTTAAGTGACATCACGCGCCTCCGTCGCAGCATGTGGAGGCTGTTTGTTTACAAGGCCAGAGTCGCCGCTGTTAGCTGCTAGCAGGCTGCCGTTTGTTCTGTCGCTCCTTTATCTGGATCGGTATAGGATCGGTATCGGCAGATACCGAAACATCAAATATCGGATCGGTGCCCAAAAAAGGCGGATCGGTGCATCCCGAATGCATCCATCTATGAACCATCCATCTGTCTGTCCGTCCCATCCTACTTTGAAATAACTGAAGAAAGCACCATGACCATCCAGATGACCCAGCTTTCCAGCAGCACTTAAACTCACCTTGAACACATTTCTCCTGGAAGTATCATGTCTGAAACCCTCTCAAGTGTATAAACTGATCTGTGCACAACTGCAGTTTTTTTGTGTGCATCAGTGGATTCATGCACACATATTTCCCGTGCACACGTCTGTAACAATGCAAAGCAGCTTTTTAAACACAACTTCAAGGTTTGTGAGGTTGAAGGGAAAATCCTGTCCAGAAAATATTGTTTTTTTCATGTCAGAAGTTATCTTGTGTGGATTTACGCGTGTGTGCATTTGCAGAAGTTACACACCAATTAGTTTTACACAGTTTAAAACTTGTGCATCTCTCTCTCTCTGACAGACAAACCCACACACACATTGTTGTACATCTATCTACCCCCCCCCCCCATGAATAAATAAATGAATAAGGAAATAAATAGTCTAAAAATCCAAACAACACAACAAAAATACATATATGTGTGTATGAACATATATGAGAAAAGACCGTAAAAATAGAAAATAAATAATTTTTTAGATCTAGTTTGTGCAGATACAGTCTTCATCCAAGTCTCCAACATCTTCTCCAACTGCTCTCGGTGATTCAGAAGAGATGAATTAAAAACTTCAACCACCAGTTAGTGTACTTGTTTATGTGTCATTTTCTTCACAATACTTGAGACCAAATCAAGTAAACAATAGAACAGACAAAGTAGTTGGGGTGAAGCTGAGATGCTGCTGGGCCTGCGGTAGCAGCCACGGCTCATTGAGAAAAATAAATGATACGCGTTTTCACGTCAGTCTGCATGAGTCTACAGTAACACTGGATTCATCGCTAGTCACTTGTTTAAACAAAAAAGTTAATAGAGAGGTCTAAAGTCGCTAAGTTAGCCTCACTGTAAACAATTGGTCCTGCAGGGAGATGCTCGCAGCAGTGCCTTTTTTAAAGGTCAGAGGAGGCTGATTCTTTCCGAGACTCAGCAGACGCCGAAGTGGCATTTAAGTATCGATACTCGTGCTGATTAATATCTAACTAAATACTAATTTTTTAGCATCGATTAGTATCTGAGAATCGATTTTTTGACAACACTACATCTATCTTAGTGAGGACACTCATTGAACATAATGCATTCCCAATCCCCTTGCTCTAACCCAAACCACAACTTAACTCACACCTAAACTATAAAACCAAATCTTCACCCTCAAAGATGGGTTTTTCTTTTGGCTTTTTTGTGTGGACCAGCCAAAATGTCCTCACTTTGTATATTAATCACGCAAAACTGTCCTCACGCTTATGGCTAAAGAAGTATACACACACATACACGCACACACCCAGTAAGTGAATTTTCTCTCCATCGGAAATGACTCCTCTAAATCACCAGTTTCACCTCCACCACAGCTGCAGACGTCTCTCAGCTCTGTCGTGCAGAAAGTCCTGAAATAAAACCATAGCCTGTTAATAGAAAGGGACGAACCCTCCGCTATGTCACCCGTTGGTTTCTGAAGAGCTAAAAGTGAAGCCAGGTGGGCGTGTCCCACCATTGCCATCTTGCCATGTCACATGTGTCGTCACTCCCAGGAAATACTAATGGGTAAAGGCAAGGCCATTCCGAACGGCGGGTCAAATGATTGACAGCTGACGTACTCTGGGCTAAACGCTAACTGAGCTAACTCGAAACTAACAGGAGCTAACAAAGATTAGCCCCCTAAGCAGCGGTGTAAAGGTAAGACTTGCTATCATCTGACTAAAAACCGCCGTTGTGCTGCTCTGCTACAAACTGGGACCTTACTTAGAGCTAACAAGGAGCTAACTGTTATCCACCGGTCGGCAGGCCGACATCCGGTCTGCCGCCTGTCAAACAAGAGGACACATCCCTAATTATGTGTAATTTCAAGATTAAAGGTTGAATATGAAATACGGACAGAACAGCGACATCACGTGTGTCTAGGTTGTAGTTGCAACGGCAGAAAAACAACTCCAGCCACTGGGATGCCAGAATCACTGCTGATACGCAAGTGACCAACAGTCTGCAGCATGTTCAACAAGTAACACAGAGGAGTTTATAACTGACAGCTAACGTTAGCCATGTTAGCAAACAAGCTAGCTTACCGATCCCGGAGGAAAGTCGCCATTTCTGTGTTTTGACTCCGTGGAAAACGTTTGAGGGTCCATTTAGTGAAGTCTTCACCTAAATTTACTCCAGGTTTTGCTCTTCTCAGGTCACTTCTCCTCAGAAACAGATAACAACATCTCCAGGGCTCTGAAGCAGCTGCTTCACTCGTCATCTCCACGGTTTTCCCCTGAACAGGCCTGACTATGACCGAAATATTGTTTCCACACAGAGATCGCATTTGGCAACCTGCAATGGCGGCGTGTATTGGCTTATAGACGTAAATAAAATGCCATTATCGAACCCGTCAAAATTTATTTCATAATTATTTTTAGGCTAAGTATAATTTTTCTGGGAAATGTTGTATTTTCATTCTGTACACCCCCAAACGACCTGTGGTGGTATTATTTTTTAAAAAATATAGCTTTTAATAAAAATGTTGCATATTCAACCTTTAAATAACATCTAAACGGATGGGTTATAAAAAAATTCACCCCCTCGCAGTGGACATGAATGTAAACTTGACCTATTAAAGCAACCTTTACCGATCTTGCATTTCAGAAAGCACAGCAAGATTATTTGAATATAAACAGTCCCACCTCACTCCTAAAGGCCTTTTCACACCGGGACCGATGCGAATAAACGGCACGAAATTGCAAATAATTCGGAGGACAAATATCGACGCATTTGTTTATACACACCTGCTCCGACGCGAAATTACGAAGATGCAAGAACAATCTCGCATCCGTTATTCCAGAGGAACGTGAGCACATGCAGCAGTGACAGAGGGAGAGGCGGCTGCAGGTAAACTCCTGGATGCTGAAAACAGCTGATCTCACCGTGGAGATGCCAAATGGGGATTTTACATACAACACCTGTAGCTAACAACCTCGAATGGCTACAACGTGTAGGGAAAACACTGCTACTTCAGCTGTGACACCCCCCCACCGCCCTGTTTGCCAAACAAGAGTGCAGCGACACGAAGGTGATAACACCTGAGCCATAATGATGCAGTAACAGCGACCAAGCGACACGTCTCTCTTTTTCCTTTCTCTTTTTGCTTGCAACCAGCTCTGTGACGGTCAGAGCTTCTCTGATTGGTGGATTGCGTATCTGTCGGATGCGAATATTAAAAAATCGACCCCAGTTCGAAAAAATAAACGTCGCAAAATCGCAAGACGGAATTTTGTCACTGATGTGAACGCTCCCGTTGACTTGATAATAATTTGATTCAAGCTTTTGCCGTGCGAATCGTTCGGACGAAATATTCGGAGTAGGTGTGTAAAAGCCTTAAGCCCCACCCCTTCATTCCCTCCACCTCCCAATGCAGAAGCAAAGGTCTGACAGGCAGGTCCGTTGGACAATCCTAGAGGTGCACCCCACTTCAAGGATTGGTTGGAGTTTTCATTGAATATTTAGAGATTAGAATAATATTTTATTTTGATTAATGGTGGGTCTGTCTTGTATTTTAGAGTTCCATTACCTCATTCACAGCATTTTACCCTGTTAGGAAAATAGTGTAAGAATGCAACATCGGTAAGGGTTGCTTTAAACCTAAAATGACGTTTGAACCAGGCTGTAAACTTGTTTATTTCTGCTGTAAACATGTTTATTTCTGCTGTAAACATGTTTATTCTGCTATAAAGTTGGCATTTTTAACATGGAAGTCTATGGGGATTTATTCTGTTTTGCAGCCCCTTGTGGATTAAGGGAGAAACAAATTTCATTCTTGATACCGTTACCAAGGATGGTTGTCGATACTCGATACTATTTTCGATACTATGTGGGAGAAAAATCACCCCAAAAAAATAACGATCAATAAAATACAACAAATATATTTAAGTATAAGAAAAGACATTAAAAATATTCAATAATGTACATTATTTTAAAGAACTAGTTTGTGCAGAGATACAGACTTTTTTTCTACAGACATTTTCTCCAACTGCTCTCTGTGATTCAGAAGAGGCAAACTAAAAACCTTCAACCACCAGTTAGTGTAGCGTTATTTACGTGCCCTTTTATTCACAATACTTCAGACCAATTCAAGTAAACAACAGAACAGACAAACTAGTTAGTTTTAAAACTAGATTAATTAAACATTTTAAAAGATCAAATTTTTCAATGTGTTTGTCTACAATCTCTGTTAAAAGGCATCAAAATGTGACTGTAAGCAGAATGAGATAATCAGCAGCAGTTTCAGGTGTTTATGGAGCAGAGAACATCTCCTGCTCTGACTGCAGTTGAAGATGCGTACCGAGGCTCATGTGAGCTCCTCTACGTGGGGGCGGGGCCTGCTTGTACGTGGGGGTGGGGCCTGCGGTTGCAGCCGTGGCTTTTTGAGAAGATAAATGATACGCGCTTTCACATCAGTCTTCACGAGTCTCCATGAAAACCAGAAAAACAAGACAGGATTTATGGCTAATCTTTTTTTAAAACAAAAACGTTAACAGAGACATAGATATCATATATAGAGTCACTAAGTCACGAAGTTTAGGGGCGATATGGCCCAAAATATTTATCACAATATAAATGATAAAATTAGCGATGACGATATAACTGGGGTCTGGGGATATGCTTGACACGTGTCAAAATAACTTTATTTGTGCAAATGAATTACAATTTCTTTTCACGTAAACAAGCAGCTGTTTCTGATGTGCATTAAAGTTATAACTTTTTATGAAATTAGCTGTGCAGATGTTGCAAGTCCCTTACTGTCAGTTAATTTAAGCAAAAAGAACCGAACCCTAGTCCTGCATTTATTCCTTGTTTCCTTGTTCTAGCACACCTTATTCAAAATAATGAGTCTCTGAGCAGAACGTGATCATATTTATGAGCAGAGAGTTCATCTATGAGAAGTATTGAGTGATCACTCTGACATTCGAGGCAGGCGGGGTTAACTCAGACAAGCTGGACCTGGATAACGATGCGCTGATGCAAAGTTAAATGGGTTGCTTTAATAAACAGCCGATCGAAGGGGTGAATAAGTATGAAATATGTACAGCACGTGGCATTTAGACAGTGTTGTATAGTAACTAAGTAAAAATACTTTACTTAAGTAGTATTTTTTTATATTTGTACTTGACTTAATACTTATATTTCTGATTACTTTTACTTTTACTTCACTACATTTTCTGAGAAAAATCAATACTTTTACTCCATTACATTTACATGAGCATCTTAGTTACTCGTTACAAAATAACAAGGAACATTATAGCTAATGGACAATCTTTGTTTTGCTGTAGTGGGACTAGCAGCCACTAGCAGCAGCCTTGTGCAGCGTCTCTGAAGCTAAACACACCTTTACCTGCCTCAGCAGCAGGTGAAGGACTGTTTAACATCACTGGTCTGGTCTTCAGTCCAAGAGGAACCAGACTGAGTTCTCACCATTTTCAGAAACGACTTCTTTTGAGGTTGAACAAAAAGTTTTTCAGGATTCAGTAACGACTGGATGGACAGTTCATGTGCTGTCACACTGCAGTCATTTAAAGTTCAACCAATCAAGTTCTTTGTTTGTTTGCATCACCTCCAAGCACCAAGAGTTTATTAGGAATGATTTAATATTGAATGCACGTGAGTGTGAATGTTAGTAGGCATGCATGCAGGTCTGTAAGGATGTTTGTGTGGACAGTATTTTTATGGTTGGGTTTATGTAAGGAGGTATTGAAGCTCCTTTACACTTTGCAAATTAAAACTTAAAAACTAAATTAAACAGAAATAAAGAAAATGTTCAACTCAAATTTCAGATTGCGTTTTATTAACAGTACTTTTTACTTTTGATACTTAAGTACAGTAAATACTAGCTACTTTTTTACTTTTACTCAAGTAATTTTCTAGCATGTGACTTCCACTTTTACTTGAGTCATTTTTCAGTAAGTTGCTTACTTTTACTCAAGTATGGCTTTTGGGTACTTTCTACAGCACTGCATTTAGATACACGGACCATGCCGCGTGCGTAACTCCGCCCGCCTGCGACGAACGAAGTTTTTCACAGTCATACCTCTCCTGCATTCATAACCAACCCACCGCGGAAGAAGCTTCACGTGGATGATGAAATGACCAAAATGAACCTTTTACTTGTCCTAGCGGCCTCGAGAACAAGAAGAAAGTTCTCTCTTCTCATGGAGGATGGAACAAGCTTTAAGCCAATGCGCTGCTTTGACTTTACTCCTCCTCGTTTGCTACCAGACTGGCTGCATGTGCGTTTGACAGTATCAAAACAACAGCGGTGCGTGTTTCACCCATATTATATCATATTTCATTTTCTTATCGTTCCCTAACGTTACACCGGTTTTACCGTGAACGATATGATATGACCCAGCCCTAACTGAGTTAGCCTCACTGTAAACAATGGGTCCTGCAGGGAGATGCTGTAGGGAAGGGGCTGCCCAGAGTAGTGCCTGTTTAAGATGCAGAGGTGGCTGATGCTTTCCAAGACTCAGCAGACGCCAAAGTGGCAAGCATCAATACCCGTACAGATTTATATCTAACTAGATACTTATTTTTGGAATCAATTAGTATCTGAAAATCAATTTTTTTTTTTTTTTTTTTTTTGACAACACTAGTACTTCTTCTGAGTAGCCTCATAGTTGGCCACCAGAGGTTGTCGCTTGAATAAAACCTGATGGTGTGGCGGTGTAACAGCAGCAGGAACAGCGGCCGTTAGATCGAGATGTCCTCCATCTTTCTGGTGTTGCGGCTCCTAGTGGTCCACCACTCGGACAGACGAGGAGTTAAATGGACCTTTTCCATTGCAGCTGCACACGGCATGGTACAGCACAGTACAGCACCACATGCTAAAGACGACCAGAACGGTTTTTATTTCCACATAGGAGAAGAAGTAGTCTACTACCTTGAAGTGGGCGGAGTCGGCGCGGTCGTGACTGCCGTGACGTCACTGCGGTGGTCATTAAAGTAAAAACAACAATGGAGGTGTTACTGTTGTTTTCTCTGTGGCTGTAGTCACCGAAAACAGAGCCAGATATTTTTAGAAGAGGCGAAACACGTATGACAACAACTTCCTTTGGCCAATCAGTGGAGAGCCGTCAGGTACGTCACGTTTTGTGTAGGTCCAGCACGGTTGGAGCTAGCTCTGAAACGGGTTTTCCCAGAGGAAGCACAAATAAAGCGTGCCGTGTGGAAGGTTACGAGCATGTGCAGTGGTAAGACAAGACAGGACAAGACAGTGGAAGGTGCAGCGGTGATGGGGAGAGGAAAAACATAGATAAGGAACAATAAACGATTAATTGATTATGAAATTGGTCGACGATTAGTCGATTAAAAGAAAGTTATCAGAGGGTCTAAAAATTCACTAAATACAGCGAAAAAGACGGGGAGTTGTACTGTGTGCGTCAGCGTAATCGGGTGTAGCAGAAAATCGGCACTGACAAACATTCCGCTTCCGGCGGATTCTGTATTGTTCGGGGGACTGGGCATCGACAGTAGGAATTGAAATTTAAACATCTGAACGATTCCAGGAGATCGGAGAGTAAGTCCTGGTTCCCATCGGTACTGCATGCTCAACCCCATCGGTGAGGTGACACTGGTGTCAGGTTGCAGGTGTTGTTCTGCGGCAGGTGGAGGTGAGATTATCCTCCACCCAAGCTGCAGCAGGGACAAGGAGGCCACCGTTGTATTTAGTTTCTATTGTTCTGAGGAGATGTTGCTTCCCCGTCAGAGACAAAGTGTCTTTGTGTGATGCAGGGGAGTGTTTCTGGGAGTCCACTACAGCCCCGAGGTGCACGGCGGCGTCATGCAGCACACACCCTTCCAGGACAGATCTGCAGATAAAGCAGGAGCAGCAGCACTGGCGGCTCATTGTTCTGCCGTGATTGGAGCGTCAGGAATGTGGCGATGGCCATCTCGCCTCCATTCCTGACATGGCCGGATCTGGAGCCTTATTGGAAGCAGATGTTTTACTTACAGGAGGAAGGACGGAAGGAAAGAAGGAGGGAGGGAAGCAAAGGAAGGAAAGGAGGGCTTTGTTACATTAATCTAGTAACTGGAACCCACTCTACTGTCTTCCTAGCATTTTTATTCAACACGGCTTACAGCAGTTTTCCAGCTATCATTCCTGTGAGGTCCAGTAGACATTAGATCCATTATTTATTAGATCTATAGATTTATTAGATTACTTATTAGATTAGATAATTTATTAGATATGACATCAGTTAGATCAGTTCCAGAACCAGACCTGGATCAGCTGTGTTCAGCATCTATGCTCCACATGTCTGGAACAAACTCCCAGAAAGTCTCAGATCAGCTGAAACTGTTTATTTACATCCAGGTTAAACACCCTCCTGTTCTGGTCAGGGTACGAAAGTATAATTGGTTATTTCACAGGATTTAACCGCTTGAAAAACGAGAAAACGGCACTTTTTTTTTGCATTTTGGTTTGAACCTGAAAAAAGAAAAACGAGAAAACGGCGCAGCTTTTCATTTTCTCGTTTGGGTTGAACAAAACCAAAAACCAAAAACGGATTTCAAAATACGTGACTGATTTGAAATCCGTGTATCATTCGTTCTTTCTATTTTCAATCTTAAATCAAAAATCAAAAAATGAAATCGTGGTGAAACTATTTTGTTTTTTGTTTTTAATTATAACACGAAGAAGAAAAATCGTGTGTTTTTTTATATTTCAATTTTAGAATCAGATCAAAAATACAAAATGGAAAAACGGGACACAAAACTAAATTCGATTTTAATATTTTATTGTTGGGGGGTTTCGTGACCCGGAAACAGCTTAGCGCGCGGTAGTTCGGAATCCGGGCAATGTACTGGTTTACCCAGTTACCATGGCGGCAGCGGCACTGGAGCCACACACTGCTTTGATCAAGGACTTGTTCAAGACTGGTTTGACACACGCCGAAATTTCCCGAACATTACAGCAGAAAGGTATCCTGCAATGCTCAGAAATGAGTGTAAGAAGATTCTGCGCTCGGCATGATCTGAGGAGAAAAAGACATCTGTCTGATGCAGAGCTGGAGAGCGCTTTGATTCGATCTATATATGAGGTGAGTTTTTTATTCAGATTCCCACAGTGTATTGCAAGTACTAGGCTTTATATCATAGCAAAAACAAACAGTATATGTGATCTTGTCACAGACGGGACCATCATATGGCCGGAAATTTATGACTGGCTACCTGTCAACACTGGGACTGCTTGCGGGAGAATGTCGGGTTGGCAGAACTCTGAGAGAGCTCCATCAGCCATACCAAGAATTCCGGCGTCAGGTGATGCGTTTGCTTAAAAAAGTACAAATTTAGTAAAAAATGATAACCATATGAATACCTCTCACATGCGGTACTACAGTAAATTAACAGCAAGGGTGTCGATATCGATACCCTGGAGTCGATACTTCGATACCAGCCAGACAACATTGGAATCAATACTTTTTTGAGTATTGCGATACCACTGTACAGATACAAAACGTTGTTTGTTTTCCCTTCTAAGAGTTTTAGGCTATGAAATTTTGTGCAAAATTAGCAGATTCTAGCTTCTGTATCATATGATGGTGGTAGCCTAACAGTCATGATGATGCTGCTGTTAATGATGATGATGATGTTTTGGTATCTTTTAGTGCTTTAATGCAAGATATTGAACATTAGGTTTTGGTAAATTTATAATATTGCGATTACATTTTATATATTATTGGGGACATTTTATATGTTATATTAATACGTTTTTAATCTTATTTTTGTTTAATTTAATCATCAATATAGTTTATAATTGTTTTTAAAGCATTTTTCTAGTACTTCTGTTCTCAAGTTTTACTTATATTCAATATTGCACTTGCATTCAAGATATTAGTGCAAAATGTACAAACCAAAAGTATCGGTATCAATAAAAAAAAAAAAAAAGTACCATAAACTACTGGTATTGTATCAACATGAAATATTTCTGTATTGCCCATCCCTAATTAACAGCTAACAAACAGACCAAAAATGTTAAATAGCTACTCCTGAGATTGTTATATGAGAAATCTAATTTTTTCCCCTTTTTCTCACCAGGGTGCACGCAATTTAAATCCAACTCCCTACTACGCTGAATATATGGGTCATAAACTTCATTTAGACCAAAATGAAAAGCTTGGGATGTTTGGTGTCACCCATGTTTTGGCTGTTGATGGCTACAGCAGCAAAATTGTTGGACATTCGACCATGCCAGTGAAAAACAATCTTATTATCTATGAGGATGTATACAGGTGAATATTTTTAACTACTGTTGTTATTGTTATCATTTTTCTGTCCTGCATTGTCTTTTTAAATATGTGCTCTCATTGTCATTGAATTTGTTACATTCAGTGCAGTCATGTAAACATTATTTTATTCCAGATCTGCAGTTGTGAACCATGGCATGTGGGACCAACTTCGGGTTGATCACGGCAAGGAGTTTTACCTGTGTCTTTACATGCAGGAAAGGCTGTCAAGATACAGACACAACCTCAGCAGGCCACCCTACCTCCAAACCTCTTCAACAAGGGTGAGGGCTGTGTAAAAGATAATGAATTTCTGGTGCTTCATGCACTGTTGCCATCAGTGTCTTGCTCCAAAAAACATTTGCAAAAGAATTTTTTATCCTCTGTGCAATAACTAGAGATGCACCGATCCAGTTTTTTTGATCCAATGCGGTAATGATGCCTTGGCTGAGCAATTGGCCGATACCTAATACCGAGCCGATACTGTTGAATGAATGAAATGTATGCCTTGCCATGTGAGTGAAGGCATCAGGCTTGACATAAACCTTTAGCCTTGTTAAAATTAACATTAGCAGCAAAAATAAATAACACTTCCATGTAAAAAGCAGTGTAAACAGATATTTTAAAATGCTATACTAAATAAAGCAGCTGCCTGAAACCCAACAATGGCGGAATTAACTTGTTCAAAAATAAGCAGAAGTAACATATAAATGATTGGATCAGAGAGCTGGATTGCCCCTGTTCATCCGATATTTGATCCAGCTAATTAGTCAATATCAGAGCCGATATCTGATCAGGTGTCAGATTGGTTCACCTCCAGCAATAACTTCTCTGAACAATCAAAAACTAACAACTGCTGCTTTTAAGAGAGACCCTACTCCTCTTTTTTTAGCGTGCTTGCACATCCATGCTTTTAACATTTGTTTTTAGTGTTTTTATACGGGACTCTCAAAGATTAAATTCCTCTCCCCTGTGCCAGACAATTACATTCATCTTCTTATACATTTACACACTTTATTGATGCAGATTGTTGACATGTCATGTTCATACTGTACGCCAGTATACACATTCATCAATGATTTACATTATACTTTTTCCAGATTACAGCGTAACAGCCGACTTCTCCTTTTTACTTTTTTGTTTGTTGCTTTAATGTGTTTCTGCATATTTCTAAATACTGTTTGTTTAGTCCATCACTTGACTTATTAGCTTTACTGTCCATGTTATGTAGTTTTACATCAGATGTGCACTTCATGT
The DNA here is from genome assembly GCA_023101725.1 of Atherinomorus stipes. Lineage (NCBI taxonomy): Eukaryota > Metazoa > Chordata > Actinopteri > Atheriniformes > Atherinidae > Atherinomorus > Atherinomorus stipes. Next base: position 2,960 of record JALJCO010008014.1, on the reverse strand, counting down.
AAAAATGGAGGCAGATTTCTTTCGTGTGTGGCACATAATTTAAGATTTTTGTTGTATTCTAATCAATGTATTATTACATTTTGGGTTTTTTTTTTATTTCTCTTTCAACTTAAAACAGAACCTTCGAGTGGAGAGGTTGTGGCCAGAGGTGAACAATCGTGTGAACTATCCTCTTAAGCGGGCACTGGTGCAGTTGCTGGACCAAGAGGTTGTGAACATGGAGGACAACCTCACCAGATTCTGCATCTCAAACCTGACATGTCAAGTGAGTCGAATTGGACTTGACAGAGTGGTGGGTTCATGGAATGCACACAAGATCCCAGGTACAGTATGCTTAACTGATCATTAACACTTTGGAAATATTCCATCCAGCCTAAACAGAACTGTATTGCTTTGATTCTTTGTATTAGGTCGTGGAATACCCAATGAATTGGCAGCAGGTGGCTGCCCAGCTAAAGTCTCAAGGGAGCTGCTGCCATGTGCTTCTATTGTGGCAAACATGTACGAGCATGACTTGGGATCCTCACTGACTTGGGAGTCTTCTTATGGAGCTGATCCATTTTCATCTGAAGAGGACAGATGCCGTGCAGAACAGAGCTTTGCAGAGAATTACCCTGACATCGCTCTTCTTTTTAATCATGTAGTAAACAACGATGATACTCCATTCCAAGATGCTTTAATCTGCCTAATGAATGTGACCGCAAGATACATCTGAAAAGAAATGTATTAGTTGTGCTTTCTCAGACCCGTTGTTGTTCTTGAGCAACTGAATAAGCAGACCATTTCAACATTCAAAAAAAACTGGATGTAGTTACCCACTAGCTGGCATGTCCCTAAGTTGTCAATTTATTAATTTGACAAATAAAGTTACCTTTCTTTGAACTGTTTTATTTCACCTTTTTGGGCTTCCAAAGGCGTAGAAAAATATTACAGAAGCTTTAGACATTTTTTTGACTTTGTTAAAATAGTGTGCAAATGTACTAACATTTTCAAAAACCAAAAGTGCTTTAAATACACAATTGAGCTGAAGACTCAGCTGGAACACAAAGCATAGAAATACAATTCACTGACTGTATAAAATTCTAAATGTTTTTGGAAAACAAAAACTATACAGCAGTGTGAATGAGGTACTTTGGCTTTTATAAAACTAAAATATGACTTTGTTGAAATAAAATACTGTAAATGTAAACATTTTCAAAGGCCAAAATTGCTTTAAATGCAGAAAAATAAAAGAAACATTATTGAAGTGAAAAAAGCTGAACAAAGAACAACATGAGTACTCCCTCATACTGTACAGTTTTACTAATACAGTATGTTTTCCAGGGCAGCCAGTGCCTCAGACAGTCCGGTGAGTTTTTGGGTATTGAGGTCAAAATCACCAGCTCGGCACTTTGGGCACACTGCAGAATTTTTCTGCCATTCTTCAATGCAGGTCCTGCAGCCAACAATGCTATGGCAGCACTGTGAAACCATGGGTTCAACCACTGGACCTGCAAAACAGATTCAGAAAACAATTGTAAGAGCAAAATAAATGCAATAACTGCATAAGCAGTTACATGATCATTGGTGTTTGCTTTTTTCATGGAAATGGGTGAAGGAGTTGCACTGACACCTGCCTAAAGAAGACAAGACTTTATTTACCCTTACAGACGATACAGGCGAAGGCATCTTTCACAGCAGCTGCTTCAGCCTCTGTCAAGGACACAGTTGTTCTTCGGTTGGAACTTGCTAGGTTTGTCAGCTCCTTGATTGTGGCGGACACCTCCTGAAGACCCTGTGCTGCCAGGACCACCTCTTCAATAGTATCAAACACTGAATCCAGACCACTCTCGTCTCGCCGACTAAAAAACAGGCAAAATACATGTTATAACCTACTTGTTCTCAACCAAATTTTAACCAGTACAAATGCAGTCAATGTAGCAAGTTTTCCTTGTGTCTGTCACATTTCAAAACCAACATTTTAAAGTCCACCACTGCAACTTCCACTGGTCTGTCAAACTTACTTATAAATGAGAATTCAATGTTATTTAATGAATGCTTGTCTATAAATGCATTTCACATAATATTGCTGGATCTGACAAGAGGAAACGAGGTTAAGAAAAGAAAAGGGGTAGATAAAAAAAAAAAGAAGAAACGAAGTGAAGAGAAGAAAGAAAAACATACACGAAGACAACAAACAATTACATCTGCACAGAAACTCATCAGAAACATTACATGGTCTTTGCTGGAAAACAAAATTAACAATCACCTACAGGAGGGCCTGCAGGTGACAACCTGGCTGAAACAGCTCTATGGTGCATGCAGTCATGCAGATAAAAAGGCCCAGTCATTGTGATCCCAACTCTCATGTTATGGAATTTCCAGACTTTAAGGGCCTATATTGACAAAAATTCACATAATCCAAATAAAATAATATACAAATATGCTGTCAGGATGATTGACACAAAAAAATGCTGATCATGTTTACAGACCTCAGTCTCCTTTTTTTGCTTCCTTTTAACTGCAGCATATCTCCTTCCTTCACAGCACAGACTTTCCTTGCATTTTGCTTCCAAAATGCTGATCCTGAAAATAAATGTCTATTGAGTATTATTACATACATAAAGCATTCAATTTCACAGAATAAGGGGTAGTTTAGTTTAAACCAGAAGGTTATAAATATGCTTTTTTTTTTTTTTTTTTTTTTTTTAAATTACCTCCTGGTTCCCTCTGTGTCCACAATCTGGTTTCCCTGGCCATCGGTAAGGATGAACGGGTGATCTTGTTCAAGGGCATCATTTACCTTACTTGTAATGCCCATAACAGAAGCCTCAAATTCTGAGAACCGAACTGTCAGGGTTTTGCTTGTTTCCAATCGGCCATCCACAAGATCAGCAATGAAGATGGTCCTAAAGATTAAAATAATTTTGAAATTCGTTTATTCTTGTAATACAGACACACATACACACACACATGCATAT
>JALJCO010008013.1:255000-284917 GCA_023101725.1 Atherinomorus stipes | reverse complement strand
GCACCGATTGATCGGCCAGCCGATCGATCGGCTCCGATTTCCTTAATTTTGAGGAATCGGGGATCGGCCATCTAATAAATGTAAAACCGATCTTATCTACCGATCGTATTTACTTACGCTAAAATCCTTCAGCTCTGCTATCAGGGTAAGGCTGATGAGTCCGCCCTGTGCGTCGCACCGTGTGCATCAGCTGCACTCAGTCAGCCGGAATCATGTCTTCAGTTTGGCAGCATTACACAGTTAAAGAAACTGATCCAAAATTAGCAGTTTGCAATTCGTGCAAGCCCGAAATTAGTCGTGGTGGGGCCACAACCAAAACTTACAACACAACAAACCTTATTCGGACATTTAAAAAAACCACCATCAAGCTGATCATGCAGCATTTGAAGCCAGCAGTAAAGCTAAGGCTAAAGACGCTAGCCGAAGCAAAGAGCCGGTCAGTGGTCCGCTGTTAACTCTTATGAGTAATGAAAAGAGCAAAGCAACGACAAGGAAACTAATGGAGTTTATGGCATTGGATGATCAGCCATTTTCCGTCGTCGAGGACCAAGGTTTCCGAAACCTGATGCAGCACCTAAGCCCACGATATAACATGCCGAGTCGGAGATACTTTTCAGATGTTGCTTTACCGGAGTTGTTCAACCAAGTTTCGACACACACCCGCAGCCTGCTAGCAGCCGATGCAAAGATACTCAGCTTCACAACAGACATTTGGACGTCTGATGTAAGTTTAATGTCGATGCTGAGTCTCACTGCGCAGTGGATCGACCAACAATTTGAACGCCATCACGTACTTCTTCACTGTAAGGAAATGCCGGGGTCTCACACAGCCGCCAACTTGTCAGCAGAGTTTAAGGCGATGTTGGATCATTGGAAAATAAACCACTCAAGTGTCCACGCTGTCGTACGGGACAACGCTCGTAATATGGCCAAAGCACTGGATGATGCTAACTTAAAAAGTTTGCCCTGCCTGGCACACACACTGCAGCTCGTCGTAAATGAGGGACAGCTAGCACAGCGCAGCATTGCAGATATCGTGGCAACGGGAAGGAGAATTGTCGGGCATTTTAAACATTCATCACTTGCCTATTCCCGACTCTACAATATACAGGATCAGTTAAATCAGCCCAGGAAGCGACTGCAACAAGACGTTGCAACAAGATGGAATAGCACTGTTTACATGCTGCAGTCGCTGTTGGAGCAGAGACGTGCTATTGGCGTGTATGCTGCTGAGAACGATTTACCAGCCACACTTACTGCACACCAGTGGGAGCTCGTGGAAAATGTGCTGACCATCCTCGCACCTTTTGAGGAACTCACAAAGGAGATCAGCTCATCAACAGCTACAGCAGCCGATGTCATCCCAGCCATCGCTGCACTTAAACGGCTTTTGGAGAGACAAGCAAGCACAGACCGTGGTGTGGGTACAGCCAAAGCCACACTGTTGGAGGCTGTTCTGAGAAGATTCAGCAACATCGAGCATGAGCCCCTGTACAGCTTGGCCACTATTCTTGATCCAAGGCAAGTAACTATAAATATTGTATTTGCTATAATTATTAAAGGCCTTCTACCATATTTTTAAGACTAAATTAAAAAAGTAAAATTACTGTATTAATATACATTAATTTATTTAGCGAAACATAAAAATGAATGTGTACAAAACACAATGACTGATCTATCTTTCATTGTTTATGCAAAACAAGATACAAGAATCGCTACTTCTCAGCAGAGGTGAAGGATGAGGTGAAGCTTCTCCTTCTGGCCAAACTTGCAGAAGCGGAGACCAGATGCACACCTGTGGGTGAAAGACCTGTTGCAGGAACATCCACCGAGCTGGGACCTCCTGACACTGATGCACCTGCAGCTAAAAGGTGCAGTCTGCTGTTAGCAGTACATGAGGAAATCCTGAAAGAGAACATTGGGATGGAGCAACAGCAAGCCAGTCCTTCAGCCCTGCAGGTACAGAGCTACCTATCTGAAGTTCCCATCGACAGGAGCCAGGACCCATTGGCCTACTGGAAGCTCAATAAAGATCGCTTCCCACATCTTGCTTCACTTGCCCGAGCCTATCTCTCTGCCCCCTGCACAAGCACTGAAAGCGAGCGCCTGTTTAGCTTGGCTGGGCATGTAGTGGATGAGAAAAGAAGTCGTCTGTCTGGTGAAAAAGCAGAAATGCTTTTATTCATCAAGAAAAACCTGCCACTAATGTCCAAGTGACTGCAATTTATCAGAGATAACAGCGTTTCTGTGCCATGTTAATCCTTGTTAAAAACCTGTTAACTTGAAAATGTTACATATGCTGCACTTTTATTTTCTTTTAGGAGCTTGACTTTTAGTCCTTTTTTTCCTGTAAGTTATTGCAGGTTATTTTTTTCAGACAGTTTGCATTTAAATAGCCACAAAGCTGCTGTATTTGGACTTCCTTTTTGCACTTTAAAGAAACCTAAAACTCAGGACAATTTTGGTGGTTTAAGTTTTGTTAGTTTGTCTTGTAGATTGTTTTATTTATTACTTATACCTTATTATATGCATTGCAAAATAAGCAAAATATTGTGAACTTTATTTTTAGTAAGAGGCTCAAACCCAGTTTGAAATGCAACCAGTTGAGTTAGTTTTATAGTTAAATAATGTGAAAAACGAGACTGAAGGAATGGAAATTATATTTTTGTAGTTTGGACAGCAATGCTTGAAACTTTTCATTTATATTTAACAGTAGCTTGTGCAGTTTGACTAGTTGCATTGTACTACAGGTATTGTTAATAAAACAAAATTGGTACATTGAAGATGTTTGTCAGTTTTCAAGCAAAATCGGTATCGGCAAAAATCAAAAAAAAGGTGGGGGAAATGGTAGGTCAGATTTCTTAAAGATCGGTGATCGGTGATCGGCCAGAAAACTGCAATCGGTGCACCCCTAGAGAAATCTGTTCCATCACAGCAGTAACAGAAAAAGAGATTATTGCTCACAAATGGTTTCATAATTATATTCGCAGCAAAAAAGTACAAATAATGAAAATGTTCACGTTTTGATTTAGTTATGAAAACACAGATAACAGTGCATTAGTGAAATGTATATAAAATGTGTAGTTGTATCACACTAAAGTCACTTTGTTTGACACACTGGTGAGACAAAGTTAAAAGGTTTTTACTTTATTTCTGATGTAAACTCCTTTAGTTTGTTTTACCTTTTTCACACCTTATTTTTAGGTGCATTTTGGGGGGTTCAAACATTTTTAATTGAAACTAAGTCAGTCAGTTCTTTTTCTGTTAATGCCTCTCCGGCTGTGGAGAGCACACTTTCACACTGTCCAGACGTAGCTGGAATATACAAACTGTAGGTATGGTGCAGGTGCACATGAACACATGAACGTTTTTCCCTGAACCTCCAAAATTTTTTTCACCTGCAGGAAATCAGAGTAGAAGGTCGTGAAAGCCGTTATGTGTAAATAGCATCGTCTTAAGAAAATGGTATTTTTTTATATGTAAAACACATTTCACGAACAGAACAATTCAAAGTGCTTTACATAAAATATTAAAACCATCATAGCCGGGTGCAGAAGGAGCATTAACAGAAAATAGACACTTAAAGCTTTTATTAGGCCACTGTGAGCATATTTGTTTCTTTTTCTATTTGGGTGAAATTTCTTTTCCATTTGTGAGTATTGGTCTCTTTTTGTGCTGGTGTTGTGAGCAAGTCTGTGCACCTCTGTGACCTCTGTAATTATTAGTTATTATGCCTATAACTGAAGTCCGAAAGCATGGTTGACGTATTGGTATTAAAAAATGTTAGGAAGGTATTAAAAAAGGTATTAAAGGATTATTAATTTCAGCTTAAGAACTTCTGTATATACCTTGTAACTGCCATCCTTAATAGGGCCTGCCCTGCCTCAGCTAGTGTCAACCTCGGGGAAACAACCGGTGCCCCGGGCCAAACCCCTAGCCACCCTACTCATGTCGCCATTGCTGTCTCCCTAAACGTCTTACACACTTGTTCCAATCCAGGTAACTTTAACATCAGGATCACTGTAAGACATAAGGGCATGTTTTAGTTCAAGGCTAAACCAACCTTTAAGGACTACGAAAGATGTTATACTTCCAGTAAACTATTACTGAGACCATACCTTGCCACCAGGCAGAGTTGCAAGCCAAGAACCGTAAAAAATGGATGAAGTGATGACTAATTATTCTTTGTGCAAGTTAAATTTATTAGAACAAAGGGAAAAAGGGGGAAAAACAGCCCAGTGCAACCAAAAACATGTAACAGTAAATTGTAAATTCCACCATAAGTGTAATAATCATATCTAATTCCATATCTCCTCTGACTGATTAGTCTGAACTCTTTTCCAAATTAATTGTTGGATGAAAATTGCTGTAGCAGCACAAGATAAAACCCTAAAATTAAAGCTACAACTACTACACATTTTGACTCTGATTGGCGTTCGATCGAGATCAAATCTGCTCCATGTAAACGTAGCTAGTAAGAGAAATGTCCATCACAAACTACAGAACCAAAAAAAGGATGACATGAATGTGACAGGTTCACCAACCACTTTTTTCTTCAGTGCTGCGTTGTGTTTGTTGAACAGATAAAGCTAATGGGCTTTTCTTCTTTACAAGGTCTTCTCTGTCTGCAACATTATATGGTATTTTATTGGTATTTTATACTCCACTGATATTACTGACTGAGGTATTTTGCATGCAGACATTTTAAAGTGTGACTTTGAAGAGGCTCTGGGGGGAAGAGGTGGGAATTTTTCTGCTGCATGGTCTTGAAATCCAGCTGTATCTTTCTTTCTTATTTCAGTGTTCCCTGCAGAAGTACAGCAGCTGTTGGTGATTATAAAGAGGGTTTTCCTGAAAATGGAGTCTGAACAAGAAGGACTCCAAGCCTCTCCACAAAAGAGGAACCAGAAAAACTGTGTGGCCCTATCAGGATGTGATGAAAGCTGGAGGAAGACAACAGAGCACATGGGTCAGGTGTAAAGAACAATATGAAGTATAACACTTGCCAAAAAATTTTACTCAGCTGCCTCTGAAATATGGTGAAAAGATTCCGACCAAGGATCTCTCCAGAGACACTTAGGAAGAAAGGTCTTTGAGCTGTTTGAAACATAAGAAATGTTTTAAAGAAATGCAAAATGTGAATTTGCAAGAGATGGTTAGCACGGAGAAAAAAACAGTTCGATGTGATGTTTGTGGTAAGAAATTTGTAGTCATAATGTGAATCTCAGGAAACCCATGAAAATCCAAACAGGAGAGAAATCATTCAGCTGTGATGAATGTGGAAAAAATTAAGTGTACAGATAACCTTAGACCAATACAGGAGAATCCACACAGGAGAGAAACCATACAGGTGTGATGAATGTGGACAAAGATTTAGTCGAAAGACAAACTTAAACCAACACATGAGAAGCCACACAGGAGAGAAACCATTCAGTTGTGATGAATGTGGACAAAGATTTAGTCAAAAAAGAAAACTTAAACAATCATATGAAAGTCCACACAGGAGAGAAACCATTCAGCTGTTTTGAATGTGGAAAGATATTTAGTGTAAAGCCACACTTAAATAGACACATAAGAATCCACACAGGAGCGAAACCATTTCAGCTGTGATGATTGTGGACGGTGCATTTTTCAGATGGAACAGATCTTTAAACCGACACATGAGAGTCCACACAAGCGAGGGGAACCATTCAGCTGTGATGGATGTGGGAAAAAATTTAGTCTAAAGACCGACTTGGATCAACACATGAGAATCCACGGGAGAGAAACCATTCAGCTGTGATGAATGCGGACAAAAATTTCGCCAAAGGATACTTAAATCAACATGACCATACAGGAGAGAAACCATACATCTGTGATGAATGTGGTTACAGATGTGGCATAAAGGCAAACTTCAATCGTCACATGAGAAGCCACAGGAGAGAAACCCTACAGCTGTGATGAATGTGGAAAAAAATTTGGCATAAAGATACACTTGGACCAACACATGAGAATCCACACAGGAGAGAAACCATTCAGTTGTTTTGAATGTGGACAGATATTCAGTGTAAAGACATCCTTAAACAGACACATGAGAATTCACACAGGAGCGAAACCATTTCCCTTGAGATTTGCGGTGAATTTTTCAGATGGAACAGATCTTTAAAAAGACACATGCGTGTCCACATGAAGCTCGTAGGGGAATAGGTTGCAGGATTTTGCTAAAAAATCTGTCAATGTGTTTATTGTAGATAAGTGTTTGTTAGAAGAACTTCAGAGGGGATTTCAATGAAATATTCTCAACACAGGGTGTCCGCTGGGTTGAAAAAGTATTAAAAGGTAGTAAATGAAACTGGGAAAAATTAAGGCCATTGAAAAGTATTAAAAAGTAATAAATGTTTCTGGTGAGGTATTAAATTTTTCAGTCACTGTCAAACTGATATTTTTTGTGCTAAGTGTGTAGGCCAATCCTAAAAAATAAGTTGCATTTTACGTACTTTATTTAATTTAATTCATGTACAAGCGGGATCTCAGGAGATCGATATGACCATCCACGCTGCTGTTGAAACAAAAACAAGGCACAATAAAGATTGAGAGAGAAAAAAAAAGCTGCTTGCTCTTCAGCTACAAACTGGTCAAATTTGCAACACTTGCTGCTAAGATGGGGAAGTGTCATTTTTCGGATTTGGTTGGTGGAGTGTATTTAAAAAAGGCCAGGCGTTGGTCATAGTCAGGCGGCGTGTTGTCAAGTCTGCAAGAAGAAAAATTAATATTCAGCATGGGAGTGAACACCGTAAAGTCCCACATGGAACCTAAAGAACGTCTAACCCACCATCTGTTACTTCCAGATTGGATTACTGTAATTCCTTATTATTGGGCTGCCCCAAATATGCCTTGAAAAGTCTCCAGCTGATCCAGAATGCTGCAGCTAGGGTTCTGACTAGAACCAGCAGGAGAGATCATATTTCTCCAGTTCTAGCTTCTCTTCATTGGCTCCCTGTTAGATCCAGGATAGAATTTTAAATTCTTCTTCTCACATATAGTAAAATGTGTAGTTGTATCACACTAAAGTCACTTTGTTTGGCACACTGCTTAGATGAAGTTAAAAGTTTTTGTTGTTTTTTTTTTTTTCTGATGTAAACTCGTTTAGTTTGTTTTACCTATTTCACACCTTATTTGGGTGCATTTTGGTGGGTTCAGACATTTTTAATTGAAACTAAGTCAGGCTGTTTTCTGTTAATACCTCCCCCTGCTGTGGAGAACACACTTCCACACTATCCAGACGTAATTGGAATATACAAACTATATATATTGGTGTATGATGTAAATGTACATGAACACATGAACATGTGCTCAGCTGTACCTCCAAAATTTTTTAACTGCAGGAAATCAGAACAGATGGTAGTGAAAGCTATTGTATGCTAATAGCATCGTCTTAAGACAATGCTATTTTTTATTTTTAGAACTAATTTCACACACAGAACAATTCAAAGTGCTTTACATAAAATATTAAAAACATTACAGCAGGGTGCAGAAGGAGCATTTACAGAAAATAGACACTTTAAAAACTTTAAGCCACTTTGGGCTTATTTGTTTCTTTTTCTGTTTGGATGAAATTTTGTTTCCATTTGTGAGGATTCGTCTCTTTTTCTGCTGGTGTTGTGAGCAAGTCTGTCACCTCCATGACCTTTGTAATTATTAGTTATTGTATCTATAACTAAAGTCAGAAAAGCGTCTTACAGTCACAGGTTGACGTGTTGGTATTAAAAAATGTTAGGAAGGTATTAAAAAAGGTATTAAAAGGTATTACTTTCAGCTTAAGAATTTCTGTATATACCCTGCAATAACATCAAACTGAAAAGTGTAAGGAAGCAGTGTGTGATATTTAATATGGCATTTATGATGACTGCTTCAGTAGCAATAGAATTGCAATATTTATGGTAGTTATCTAATTGGAGTCACCATCTAAAACTATAAAATGGTGGATGGTAGGGGTGGGCAACATCGTATCATTTGTGATAATACCGGTAGTTTTTTGACACCGGTAGAAAATGTAATACCGTGATAACACATGATCACACATTTTCGGCGTAATGATGCCATTCACACCTCAACCCTGCAGCATCTGTTTCCCCATCATTGACTCAGTCGTGACGGCTATATTCTTAGTGCCAAGACTTCACAAACCTGAGAAATAATTCATTTTACATGGACGTCAAAATTTCTTTACTGAAGCTGCACTGCCGCCTCACGGGGAGGATAAGCTGTCAGAAATCTGCAGCGGCGACAGGTAGAGAGGCAGAGCCCACAGGCAGGTAAACTTCTCAACATCTGGCAAGCTTATTACATGTAGAGTCCAGGAGGACTGGCCATCTGTGTGTTCTGAAGAATCACAGAATGCCCGGCACTCCAGGGTGGCCGGCGGCCGACCGGGTCTCGCTCAGTTCCAGCAGCATCGTGGGTTTGGTCCCGACCTTCGTGGCACGTCAACTCTCACCAGCCTTTAATATAACGTGAGATGTGGAGCGCCTGTTAGTGCGGGGATCCACGAGAAAACAAATGATTAGAACAGCTGTGATCAGCTCTGGAGGCCACAGCTCACACGGGCCGGGTGGGAACTGACAGATGAAGCTCCTAATTGCTGCTGAATGTTTAGCAACTAGCAGCATCACTGCAGCACAAGTTCATGTTAACGTTAGCAGCGTCCAAGAAGTGGGTGGAGCTATATGTGAAGACGATGGACAGAGATGAGCTGGTGGACGTTCCACATACATGAATGGTTAGTAAGAGACTAGGCTACTTACGTGGGCTGATGTTTGTAAATGTCATTCAAGTAGCATTTTACATCTATACCCAGTTTGTGTTGCTCAGTATGTAAAAAAAATGAAATGATTTAAGTACCTAAAACGGCTAAACTTGAAACATTTTATCTGTAAAATGCCACATGCAGCAGTAATATTAACACATTTGTGTAATAATGTTAATATACCATGATGCAGGATGGAACTGTGAGGCTTTACTGACCTCAGTAACTGGCCAGACACACCTGGATTAATCAGTCTGTCCAGTAATGGAAGACAGGAGACAAAGGAACACTGCTAAGTTCAGGAAGTGGTGGAGTTGTACATATAGCCATAAAGTAGAAATACAATGCCGATAATAAAGTTGAAATTTCCAGAATAAAGTCTTAATGTAAACAATAAATTATTAACTTTATCCTTGAAACTGTTTCCTAATGTAGTATCTACATGTTGACTTGTTTCTCAATACTGTGACTTTCTTCTTGGCAGTGGTGCACCCACTCATCAGAGACAGACTGAGGGTGTATTCACACCAGGATAGTCTGCTAGACACCATCTGATTGGGGGGTCAGCTCAGCTGGTGGGTGGGGGTGATCTCCCGGACCGTGTTCACCACTCTTGCCACCTTTCAGCTTGTTTTTTTCTGTGTGGGCTGCGTGTGCTCCCATTGGTTTAAAAGAGTGCACTGGCTGCAAAGGATCATGGTCTATGTAGTTTAGTATGTTATGCTCCACTAAGAGCGGATAGAAAACCATTAAATTAGTCTGAAGACACAATGTTTAATACTATGACAAGACCACAACAATACTGTGGTATTTTACCTACCGTGATATCGCGAATATTGTGACGCCCCTAGTTTTGAGAAGACTTGCTTTACAGCATGTTACCATGATAACTCAGCAGGGAATCTCTCCCTTAATCCTGCTTAATGGATCACTCCTCAGGTTTATTGTAAAACAGTATAATTATATATGTTGTAGCTTCCTGTATAATAGTTTTACTGTGTAGAATAATTTGATTAGAGTTCATTATGTTGATGTATTCCATCAGAGCAATGAAGTTGCTCTGATGAAAGTAACCTTGAACCAAAAGCTCAGCAATAAAGTGACATTTGTACAGATGAGGTGTGAGGAAATCTCTTTTCACTAGATACGCTAAATGTATAAAAATTTTAAAGAAAATCATTCCCTGTTGTTTAACAGTACAAAACTTTTCGGTCAAGTTCTTCAATTATACAATCGTGATTTGTTTTTCTTCATTATACAACTCATCATTATACAAATTTCAAATTATTAATGTGAGGGACCAAGCCGAAAGACCAGATTGTCCTGTAAATATAAATGTGTAAATAAAAATATGTTCATCTAAAATTAGACACATTTTTATTCCGATCTGAACTTTGTTTATATCATGATTTTTAACAAGACATGGATGACATGAATTATAAAGCACTTTTCATACAAGAGTAGCACAAAGTGCTTTACATATTAAAATCTGCAACATTTCCATAAAATGACAAATAGAGAAAATGTGATTGTTTTTCTATCTCCAACACACACATACAAACACCCTCCTTCAGTATTTATTATAACTTTATGAATATAACCTGCTTGGTGCTGCTGTGAGGAAATGATATCTTGGGGATCCGTCCACACTGGGAGCCATCATGGTCTCAGCAGCCATCACCAGAGGAACCCCCTCCGGCCCCAGCCGCCAGGGGCCCACAACACAACCATAGGATTGCAGAGCAGGACCCCTCAGCCACCCCGACCAAGAGGGCCCCCCAATGGCAATAACCCCATAGACCAAAAAGCAAAGCTCCCAGCGTGGAGGACTCCCATGAGGAAAACACTGGAGTTGATGTTAAAAGACTAAATCAAATGAACATCAATAAGAACAAAGATGAAAACAGCAGACCCAGATAACTTTAACAGCATGTAAACATTCGGGACGTCCCGACATTATATTTAGGAGCTAACGTTACAATAACTGAGAGGAAACTTTGCTGTTTATGTTTAGTTTATTGACACCACAAAGGACAATAAAAGTCTAAGTTTTTATTTGTACTGAGAACTGAAAACTCGTTAGCTTGTTGTCTTCTGGTCCTTCTTTTCTCTGGATCGCAGACAAACACGAAAATGGACAGAACATCGGCTGGGGACGGCGTGTTGTCACCTGTTTACCTGGGGGAGACACAATAAAGCCTTCGTCAGACGTGTTTTGTACAACCGACAAACGTGAAGTATCTGGTCGTAACAATGTTAAAACAACCACGGTTTGCTGCATTTTAGTGATGCATTATCGCCATTTTAAATGAACTTAGACCAGCTCACCTAAAATATACTTGGAAAGCGAACAAACAGAATTATCAGGGAACTTACCACTGAGAAAGTGTTGCTACCAGGCTGCAGTACAGCCGAGAACTCTCCGATGGCCTCCAGTTATCACGCTTCATAGCAGCATCACATTTAACTCGTCGTTCAGGATCAGCTGGCGAACTAGAAAATTAAAACCCATCCTGGAATGTTGATCAGAACATCAAAAGCACCAATCAACCATTATTTCCCGAGGCAAGCTGCTAGCTGTAGAAGCTGAGCCCATAGTAGTAGGTGGAGGTGGGTGCGAGTGAACAAAGTCAGGTGATTGGTCCAAACGCCGCAGGGTAGTTTCAGCAGCAGCAGCAGAAGAAGAACGCTCTTCCGGTTCAAGCCAAAGCAAGATTAAGAAATGAATTTTGGTCGTATTTTATTTCCCGACTTTGTAAAAAAAAAAAAACCTGTAATAGAAAATCAGATAAAGATTCGATTTCTGTTTTTCGATTTCCAATTTCAAAGCGAAAATCGGGAGATGACTCGTTGGCCGCGATGTACACGGACCCTTCACCAGTACCACATTAGAACCTTATTCTGAAGAATAAGTCATATCTACTGATGACTATCTATATATTATCAATATATCTTACATAATATTACACTTCATAATTAATTTGTTGATTGTGATTAGCTGTCACATTAAATCAGATAAGCACAAATAAACAGTTAAAATGAAATTATGAAATAAGAAATATGAAGAGAGTAGGAAAAGGTAAGAAGAGGAAATGATGGAAGGAGGAGAAAAGAAGAATAAAGGATGAAGAGGGATGAGTGAGAAGACCACGTTGGTACTAAGGGGCCCAAAGTGGGCCAAGAAAATCTCCCCCACACCATTACACCAGCAGCAGTCTGAAGCTTTGATCCAAGGCAGGATGGATCCATGCTTTCATGATGTTTCCAGCAGATTCTGAGCCGAGCATCTGAATGTGGAGCTGAAATGGAGACTCATCAGACCAGCAACGTTTCTCCATCTTCTATTGTCCAGTGTTGGTGAGTGTGTGTGAATTGTAGCCTCAGTTTCCTGTTCTTACCTGACAGGAGTGGCACCCGGTGTGGTCTCCTGCTGCATTCTGGTCCAGACAACTGCTGCTACTGGAGATTTTCTCTTCTTTAGAAAATTAGCATAGTTCTTGTATTTCTGTCGTTTAACTTAAAAGTTGCAATTTACATATTGTTTAGATAAATAATATGCAAATTAATATATTTCAAGCTTTTATTTGTTTGGATGTTGCTGATAAGGAGCTCCAGTATTGTAGGCTCAGACTGTCACATTCTAATTGGGTAAGTAATCCAAAACATCTGCATAAGTGCCCTGAGCCTTTTAAAAAGTCTCTGTCTTGGTTTAGAAGAATTCACAATCATGGGGAAGACTGCTGATCTGACAGTTGTGCAGAAAACCATCATTGACTCCCTGCACAAGGTGGGAAAGACACAAAAAGTGATAGCAAAAGAAGCTGGATGTTCTCAGAGTGCTGTCTCAAAGCACATTAATGGACAGTTAAGTGGATGAAAGAAGTGTGGAAGAAAACGGTGTACAAGCCGGAGGGCTGACGGCAGCCTGGAGAAGATGGTCAGTATTAAGTTTCCCAGTCTGTGATGACCTGGGGATCCATGTCAGCAGCATTGCTTCTTACCCACCCCCCCCCAAATACCCTCCCTCTATCCCACCCCCCAACCCCTAAATGGTTCAGAAAAAAAAAAAAACAATAAAATTTTAAGTATATTTTTTTTATCTTTTTTAACCCCCCCTAATATTTTTTCCTTTTTCTTTTTTTTTTATTATATTCCCTACCATCCCCTCCAACAAATCCCTTCTATCTTTAACTTTTTAAATCTTTATTTTTATTTTCAGATCTTTTTTTTCTATTTTTTTTTTTCCGTTTTTTCTCTTTTATTTTCTTTATCTAAAATTTTAATTTTACCCCCCCCTCCTCCCTTTTTTTCCTTTTCTTATTTTTATTCATTCTTCTTCCCAATTTCTCCCCCCCCCAAAGAAATTAATCCCACAACAAAAAAAAAATATTTTTTTTTTTTTTTTTTCCTTTCTTTAATTATTAAATTTTCCCTTTTTTTTGTTTTTTTTTTTTTTATTCCCAATTTTCTTTTTTTCCCATCATTATTTCTCCCCTATCAGAATAATAAATAAAATATTTTGAAACTTCTTCTTTATAATTAGATCCTCCTCACCCAAAAATAAGCCCTATTCAAAAATCCTAACTTCCACTTTGCTGTGATTGAAGCATGTTTGTCTTCCATAACACCTGAGATATTCCACAAGCTGGTAGCATCCATGCCACGCCGGGTTAAGGCAGTCATTCATGCAAAAGGAGCCCCAACCAAGCACTAAGTACAGATGCAAGATTTTACTTTAGGAGGCTTGACTTTACTTTTAAAATCCTTTTATAATATATATTTCATGCAATATTCTAATTTTTTGAGTTTTTGAATTTGAGGTTTTCTTAAGCTGCAAGTCCTAATCGGCAACATCCAAACAAATAAAAACTTAAAATATATTGATTTGCATATTATTCATCTATACAATATGTAAATTGCAACTTTTAAGTTGAACTACAGAAATACATTAACTTTTTCAGGATATTCTAATTTTTTGGGTAGTACCTGTATACGTTTACTTTTTACCTGCCATTTAAATGTCCGGCAGCCACGCAAACTTTTTCAGTGGAAAACAAACAACAAAGCACCAAAACTCACCTCAGTACCATGAAATCTGACTCCATTCAGTATTATTTAACCCAAGGAGCTTCTTACCCAACATTTTTTCAAGGTTTTAATATTTTATTGTTCAAACTGAAAAAATTCAGCTGAACTGCATTTATCCTCGCACAATAAGGTAACACAGAGAGAAAATAAATAAATAAATAAAAGTAAACTGCTCTCAGATGTAAACAGTAAATGTACCTGTAGTTTTTGTTCCATTTCTTAGCTTTAATTTCATGTCCTTCATCAGTTGTGTGGCCACAGTCCACTAGTGGAACAAGTCAGAGCCGGGCCGGGGGGCGGGGCAAATGACCAGGCCCTTTAAAACCCAAATAATAAAGCTCATGATAACGTCATTTTACAACATACACATGCCCGTAATGGCGGGGCTTACAAGCTTCAGCATCACGGAGAGCGAGTAGCCTGTGTTATTTTGAAGCCCATCAAACAGACGTGAAGTAAACAAACCAAGAGAACAAAACAACATGATGCTACATGTCACTAATGATAAAACAACAGAGGTTCAAAGCAGTTCAGCACCACGGAGAGCGACTGCATCATTTTGACACCCACTGTCTTTAACCATTTCAACTCAGACTCTTTATCAATAGCTATAAAGTTTAGTAAAGCTGGCACAGCGGCCCACGTTCACAAACACAATTTCCCTGAAGCACGGCAGATCTACTCACCACTATGTGAAGGGCATAGGACGAGCCTAAATCATGCAAATATGAAGTCTATCATGTCAACTTAGTCTGTTAGAATGATTATTTAGCGCACTTGAATTAAAACAGCACCACTAGAGAATGATATTTGTAGATAAACCGTAGCCTTTAGGCCGCGCAGTTGTCAGGAAGCAGGTGTTCACGTAACATGAGAAATTTACACAAAAAGATAAAAAAAAAAAAAAAATGTTTTAGTTAATTTATACCAGTAACACACAAAGGCTAAATACTGTAAATGTTTTTCTGTCTGTCTGAATCATAGGCGAAGCACCGCGGATAGTAGCAAAGGCAGCGCACATGCGCAGCATCCGGTGGCAACCCTGTTTTTGGAAGTTGGAGATGCTGCGCATGCGTGCTGCCTTTGCTACTATCCACGGTGCTTCACCTATGATTCACCTGTACTTCCGCGGCATATAGTTCCCCTTTTGAATGTCGTCTAGTCAGTCTTTCGATGTGAAATCAGCTTCTCGTTTGTACTTGATCAGCATGTGCAGGTCACAAAATATAATTGGAAAAAAAATTCCAGTGTATTAGTTCACTTTCACCAAGTGATGCTATTGGAAACACCCGATTACAGCAACTATGCTAAGCTAAGCTAAAGTCAGTGCTGCCAGATTCAGAGAATGACTGTGTCGGCTAGAAAGCGCTTCTGCCCACTTGTCCAACTCAGGGGACTGCGGGGGGGGGGGGGGGGTGGGGGCGCTCAGTTTCACCCAGAGGTGGCATATGCCTTTAAGACCAATGAATGAACGAGTACTGTTGTCCTGTTCATAACTGGTTGCTGTCTACTTGTACAGTGTAATACTTCAAAATATTGTTCTAATTATTTTTGTGTTTACGCTCAAATCAAAAATGGAGTAATTGTTGCTGTTATTATGATGATGATGATGATGATGATTATTATTATTATGATTCTTCTTATTATTATTATTATTTGCACAAAGTCAAAACCAGTTTTCTTTTTTTTTGCACTCCCTCAGAAAACTGTTGTTGTATTTTTTTTTTTTTTTTTACAATTGTTACTTTTAGATTTTTGGATGTTTTACATATTTAACAAATAATACCTCAGACAACCTTAAATATTGTCAAATTACTTTATATTTGGATATATTTTTTGCATTTATTTGCACATTTATTCAACTAGCACATGATAAGAGAGATTTTCAAGGTCATACAAATATTTCTTATGCTTTTAAGTATTTGTCTCTTTTTTTTTATCCCCTGTAGTATCGAAAATGGTATCGAGTATCGAATACTTTTTTAGATATCGATATTGAGTTTGAAATTTTAGTATCATGACAACCCTAGGTGTGGAGCCTGCACCGCAACCCACCACAAGACTGAAAGCAGCTGGGAAGATCGTCGGTGTCCCCCTCCCCTCTCTATTGGACATTTACCACTCACGCCTCACCTGCAGAGCCACCAGGATCACAGATGACCCAACCCACCCAGCCCAAAGTGTCTTCACCCTGCTGCCGTCAGGGAGGAGGCTGCAGAGTCTCTGGGCTCAGAGACAGCTTTTTCCACCAGGCAGTGAAGACGCTCAACTCCCTCCCTGCCCTGCCCCCACTCGCCCTCCCGGACCCCCACTGACTCGGCCCACTCACAAACTCACCTACCTCAGGACTGCACACCTCACTTTATCATCACCATGGCACCAGTTCAGTACTGCAGAACATTGTACTAAATGACCGTACTACATATTGTACTATCGCATCCATCAGGACTGCTACTCAGTTTACTCTGCCATATGCATTACTGCACTATTGCCACTGGGTGGACTCTTATATTAAAAATTTTTTAACTTTTTTATATCTTTATCTTATAGTTTATTGCATTTTATCAAATGCACCGTGGGATCGAGAGAAATGTAACTTCATCTGTGTTGTATGTCCAACATGCGGCACACTTGACAAATGAAGTTGAAGTTAATTGAGATATAGGAGGCATGTTCCTGTCATTTCAATTTTTTGATTCTAATCTGTTCCACTAATTATCCTAAAGGTGGCCAGTGCCACCTTCTACCATCCAACCACTTCTAAATAAAATGTTTCTTCTTGCCTCAACCTCAGACACCAACACCTCTATTTTACATTCAGGGGAAATTCTTTTCTTAGTCTTTCCAAATGCCTTCTCCATGGTTATTTGGACAAAGAGTGGAAACCTGCATTGTATTGATGCTAATTTGCATATTTGCATATTTTGAGTGGGAACAAACAGAACAAGAGCTCAGCAACATTCAGATAAAGAAAGTAAATATCTTCTTGTATGTTTAATAAAGGATATGCATGATATGCAAGTGTTTGCAAAATCTTGATGTCTTTACATTAGTCCATTCCCCTTCCAAAAAAATATTTTCATTGTCTCTGACCAGCACATCATTTCTAAATTGCTATTTCTTCTTCTTCTTCTTAATATTATTATTTTAAAAAATAATTTTAAAAAACCTTCCATAAAAGTTAAGTTAAATTAAAAGTAGGTTTTATGATGATGAAATAATTTTTTACGACCAACAAACAAATGTTGATGTTCTGTTGACACATCCATCAGTACCAGTTTAATAGTACCAGTTGGTGGCGGTAATGCGCCTTCATTGAATTTGCCACCCGTTGTTAGTAAACTCGAAAGAAGAAGGAGGAGGACTGGGATCAGAGTTTCTCTTAGAAAACGTCCATGTGAAGGTAAGTGAAGCCGTTTTTTAATCTTTGTCTCGTTGGTATCAGCTGTCAGCAGCAACGGGCTCAGAAGCAGGTTTCAGGGGAAGCTGCTGTTGTGTAATTCACAGTTTTCATGTGCTGCAGCGCCGGCTGTGCTAACAACGGCTAATAACAATAGCCTTAGCAAACACGTTGTTTTGCTAGGCTGCTATCTTGTTTTCCGACCTGTAAATAATGGTAAATAATGGTACACAGCCGTTGTAGTTCTACTGTGCGCATAATCCTGCTGCAATACTTTTTTTATCAAGTAGAATGAAGCCTACAGGATAATCACATACATCTCACATATGACGTTTTACTGTTTATTTCAAAGAGGAACAAATCACACGAATGTGTTTCCATCAAATCAGCTCAGTCACTTTATTTTCTGCATTTTCTAAGTTAAACCAGCAGTTTAGGACGTTTTGCATTCATAATATACGTTCATTTGTAGTACAACTAGCTATAGTACACAGCATCTTTAGTTGTTAACAAATGAGATGAAGTCACCAGCATAAATATCCCAGAAACTGGTGAAGCATGTTAACCATCGATGCACCGGAGGTTTTAAAAGACTATGAGCACATCCTCATCAGCTCAGTAGGCTCCGTTTCTAACTCCATGTTCCCCAAAACTTTGAAAATATAAAAATATATTCTAAGTCTAGAAAATAGGAAGAAGTGTGTCGTCTTCTGAGCTGCTGAGAAGTTTTAAAGCTTTTTTGTTGTTCATATATTAGTTTTGTAGCATTATTGTGTGAATCATATGTTGATCTAATAGTGATATGTGTCTGACTCCATCCCTCCATCTAGTGTCCTGATAGAAGTCCAGCAGCTGAAGGCAGCTTCCTCATCATCATGGATCAGTGTGAGGACAGAGGAGGGAGAGCCCCTCCCTCTAAAAGCACTCAGAGGTGAGATGAGCATCTCTAACTGTCCATGACTCTTCTCCATGTCAGAGATCACAACTCACAGCAAACATGTGGATTCACAGGAACCAGCCTGGACCTGAACCTGGACCTGTAGTCAAAAGGACCTGAACCTGGACCTGAAGTCAAAGCAGAACCTGGACCTGAAGTCAAAGCAGAACCTGGACCTGACGCAGAACCTGGACCTGAAGAAAGCAGAACCTGGACCACAAGTCAAAGCTGAACCTGGACCTGAAGTCAAAGCAGAACCTGGACCTGAAGTCAAAGCTGAATCCAGCTGTGTGTCCATAAAGACTGAGTGGTGGATGGATCTGCCTGTTAGTTTCCCAGCTGGTGTTTCCTCAGAGCAACAGTGAGTATCTGTCAGTGTTCAGTGGAGGTTGGATCATATTTCAGATGAAAACTAGTTTCAGTTGAATCATTTCTTGACATCTCTGCTAGCGCTGGACGACAATGGAAAAAATTATAATCACGGTTATTTTGACTGATATTGAAATCACGATTAATATACATGATTATTCATTGATATAAAAAAAAAGTGTTTATTGAACCACCAAAACTCAATCTCAAATAACTTTAAAAAAAAACACAACCGGAAATAAATTAGAAACAAGTGAAGGAGTAAAATAAGAATTATTTTTAAAATAATAATAACAAAAAACAAGGAAGGAGAAAATAAGATTATTTTAAAATAATAATAGCAATAAAAATAAATACCCATTCTACATGCATTCCTGTTTTATACTCCCTGCAGTTTGCTTCCTATAGCTCCACCAGTCTGTTCACTTCAGGATTAATTGTTTTTCTTCAATTACAGTGTTTTTATGATCGTGAGAAGGCAAAATTTAAATCATGATCAAAATTCGATTAATTGTCCAGCTCTAGTCTCTGCTGAGACTAATTTCTGCTTCATGTTTGGATCTGATAGTTTCTGATTTGTCTTCCAGATTCTTGTTTTAATAAAATGTTGTTGAAAAATTTCAGAATTCAGCAGTGAAATCATGAAACCATCTTTATTCACAGAAACCAGCCAGAACCAGGACCAGGATCCAGCTGTGTGTCCTTTAAGAGCGACGGGTCAAACGATCCTCCTCCTGATGTGAAGTCAGAGGAATGGAGGTGAGCTGGGTGTAAATGTTGTATCAGAGTCAGTGTGAACAGGTTTTATTCCAACATGTGTTTCAGCTCTTTTCCACATTTCTATGCAAGAACAATGTCCAACAATATTCTATGTCCATATTTCAGAATGACCAACTTCAAGTTATGTTCAGGATGTACATAAATCACAGGAGAATATATACTAAATAAGGTTTGATTAATAGTATCTTACTTAAACTTTTGTAAATAAAGTTAAAAATGTAAACAAATATCATTAAATTAAGATGACCTCAGAATGTAAACCTAATTAAATATTTCAAACCAAACAGACAAACAATACCAAATTTTGTGACTGTGCAGAAAGAAATGTAGACCAACTGTTGAAAAGTCCAGGTTATTTACTTCCTGTAATGAGCCAACAACAGCGTCTGTCCACAGCATCAGGCTTGAGTGAAGCTCTGTGGCAGGTTCCAACATTTCTTGTGCTGAATGTCCTCTCTGACAGGGAGGCAGGTATGCAGAGTTTTTTTGTCCCGTTCAGCCAGTCTGGGGAGATTCACCTCTTCTGATTCCCACCACTTAAGAGGACAGACATCACTGTCCACCTCAGGGATCATCAGGAAGCTCCTAAGCTCTTTTTCAGTGGCATGGCTGGTGACTCTCCTCCTTTTGGGTTTTATTTTTTGAAATAAGATCTGTGGGTGCAGGAAAATGAATTATTATTATAAAAGGATCTAATAGACAAAAAGAAAAAATCATGTAATAGAGATGAATCAGTATCAGTTGCATCCAGAGAGCCTGTACAGAAACCTGAGTGTAAAGGTGCTAAGCCCTACGCTTAAAGCACCTGAAGCGTTGCTTGTAAAGAACACCCGATTGACGCATTGTCATTGCTGGCATTACTTGTGCCCAATAATGCCACGTCCATACTACTTTACTTTAGCCTTTTATCTTTTATTAACCATGTGACCTTTGAGGCATTACAATAACGACGTGATCTGTTTAACTCGCTCAAATAAAAGACATAGGGATTAAATGAACTCAACAAAACAGAACGGTCAAAAAACTGTGGTCACCTTTCTAAGTTCCCACTTAAATAGACTTTAACAAAAGATACACAGTGCTGCCATCTTGTTCCCAGATATATACAGATGCTTAAAATGGCTCCTACACTGAGCGACCGTAGTCCAACAAAGTTCTGAAGAGTCTCTGACTCGCACGCGAGCAGAGATGCTTTTAACAAAGATTAATCAGACTGGCTGATTCCAGGGAAGGTTATTGACAGTGTCCAGGTCCTTGGGTGAGACGAGATATGTCCACTTTGGTGCAACACTCATCCAAAATGTTTAAAGGAGCACTGAAGGGCTGCCCTAACAGCCCTATTCTGCACCGATATGTGATTGTAAAACTTCCCAGATCACTGCAAAGTTAATGATCATGAACAACATAATTAAGAAGGAAAACCTATTTTGCAGCATATGATCTTTGCCAAAAAGGAAATTAAATGCATTCAGGAAACAACAGCCTACCTTGAAATCACGTGTCAGATCCCGTTCATTTCTGTCCAAATCTCAGAGATGCAGATTCACATTGGATTATTCTTATCACAGGACTTCTGGGTTCAACAAAACATAGTTGGTCATTTGCTGGGAAATTTTATTTCACAAATTACTGACATGGCTGATTTGCATGGGATTAACATCACAGAGGTGGTTCCTAGTTAAACTAATCCAGTCAGAATAGGGCTTTAGATTAGAAAGACGCATCCATGACAGGACAAACCTGCTCAATATATATTCAGTGAGCTGAAGGAGAGGTTTCATTTTGGCAGACAGATACTGTTTAAACCCGCGAACAATCAGCTTTTAGTACCGTCTTCTTCTGCTTATCTGAGGTTGAGTCGTGGGGGCGGGAAGCATAAGCATGGAAGCCCAGACTCCCCTCTCCCCGGCCACAGCCGCCAGCTCATCTGGGGGTATCCAGCGTCGTGCCTGGAACACCTCACCAGGAGGCATCCTGACCTGATGCCCGAGCCACCTCCTCTGGCTCCTCTCGATGCGGAGGAGGAGCGGCTCTAGTTGGAGCCCCTTCCAGATGACCGAGCTCCTCTCCTTATCTCTAAGGGAGAGCCCGGCCACCCTGCGGAGGAAACTCATTTCAGCCTCTTGTACCCACGATCTTGTTCTTTCGGTCATGGCCGTAGGTGAGGGTAGGAACATAGATCGACTGATAAATCGAGAGCTTCGCCTTCTGGCTCAGCACCTATTTCACCACGACAAATCGATGCAGAGTCCACATCACTGCACCGATCTGCCTGTCGTTCTCCCGCTCCATTTTTCCCTCACTGGGGGAGGATCTCGTCCGTGACCCGGAGAGGACACTCCACCCTTTTCCAGCAGCTTCACACTCGACTGCAAATCGCTCCAGCGAGAGTTGGAGATCACGGCCCGATGATGCCAACAGAACGACATCATCTGCCAAAAGCAGAGACCAAACCTGAGGCAACCAAGCAGGATCCCCTCAACACCTCAGCTGCGCCTAGAAATCCTGTCCATAAAGGTTATTAACAGGATTGGTGACGATGTGCAGCGTTGGCGGAGCCCAACCCTCACCAGAAATGGATCCAACCTACACCCAGAAATGCGGACCAAGCTCTGGCACTGGTCGCACCGGGACCGGACAGCTCGAACAAGAGGACCTGGTACTCCATACTCCCGGTGCACCCCCCACAGGAGTCCCCAAATAGACCTTACCAGGGGGCTGAGGAGTGTGATCCCCTGAAGTTGGAGTCTGCTTTTAGTGACGTGAGAAAGGCTCTCAGACCCACATCAAACGACTCAGCAAGTGACACAGGTTGAAATTGTCTTAAAATGGCTCGGCTCTAATTGGCATGCAGTGAGAATGTCAGACCCGGGTTGAGCTGCAAATTTATGCAATGATGTTGGACGGTACGTCCCTACATCATGACATCATGCCAGTCTCATACAATGTACCAAAACAACGCTGCTTCTGACACAAATTCATGTCACCTACGTTACATCTGCACTAGAAAATGGCCCACTGATTTTCAGCCATTTTGAAAACGGACAAAGGGGCAACAAGAAAGCATGACTACGACTGGACTCATTCTCTGTTGTTGACTTTCCTAATTTTCTGTTGCACAGATGACATAACGCAAACCTAGTGTGATGGCATTACCAGACACAGTTGGTCATGCAGCTTTCCAAACGGGGATCAGGCCCAGCGTTTTTTTGTCAATGGAAATGGAGCCTAATGCCAATTGTGACAACGGTCAACCTGGGCTTGAAAACCCAAGTGGACCTGCTGATTTCAGTGGGAAAGAGGTTTGAGTGACCCTGCAAAAAGTGAGAGAGTTCACCAGGATGCCTATGACTACTCTGAAGGAGTTATAAGCTTCAGCAGCTGAGATGAGAGACTCTGCATACAACTGTTGCCCGGGTTCTTCACCAGTCCAAGCTTTATGGGAGATTGGCAATGAGAAAACTTCTAGTGACGTGAGAAATGCTCTCAGACCCGCGTCAAACGACTCAGCAAGGGACACAGGTTGAAATTGTCTGAAAGCAACCCTTACCAATCTAGAGGTGCACCCCACTTCAAGGATTGGTTGGAGTTTTCATTGAATATTTAGAGACTGGAATAATATTTTATTTTGATTAATGGTGGGTCTGTCTTGTATTTCAGAGTTCCATTACCTCATCCATAGCATTTTACCATATTAAAAAATAGTCTAAGAATGCAACATCGATAAGGGTTGCTTTAAAATGTCTCGGTTCTAATCGGCATGCAGTGAGAATGTCAGACCCGGGTTGAGCTGCAAATTTAGGCAATGTACGTGCCTACGTCATGACATCACGCCAGTCTCATATAATGTACCAAAACTAGTGAGATAACCACTGGTAGAGAAAACTCATGAAGTTTCGACTAGAGTTTGCCGAAAGACTTGTTGGAGAATCCATGGCCAAGTGGAAGAAGGCTCGAATCAAGCGGAGAACATCACTGATTGAAACTTTTGGCAGGTCCTGAAGACAGCATCATTGTTCTCCATGGGTGAACAACCTGACAGGAAGTGCTGTCCCTCACAACTTCTGATTAGTGGTAGTTGCGAAGTCACATCATACAACAAGCCAGTTGCACAACTTTGGAAAACCTACGAGTAAAACTGATGTAAATCCATCTGCAGTCAACGAGTTTTGCCTGGTCCTGGATGTGTGGCACAAAGTATTTAAATTTGATGCCGCGGAAGTACAAGTGAATCATAGGCGAAGCACTGCAGATAGTAGCAAAGGCAGCACGCATGCGCAGCATCCGATGGCAACCCTGTTTACGGAAGTTGGGGATGCTGCGCATGCGTGCTGCCTTTGTCACTATCCGCGGTGCTTCGGTGGCATATAGTTCCCCTCTTGAATGTGCCTAGTCAGTCTTTTGATGTGAAATTGACTTCTCATTTGTACTCAATCAGAATGTGAGGGTCACAAAACGTAATTGGAAAAAAAAATTAAGTTTATTAGTTCACTTTTACCAAGTGATGCTATTTGAGACCACCTGATTACAGCAACTATGCTAAGCTAAGCTAAAGTCAGTGCTGCCAGATTCAGAGAATGACTGGGTCGATTAGAAAGTGCTTCTGCCCTTCTGTCCAACTCAGGGGACTGCAGGGGGAGGCTCAATTTCACCCAGAGGTGGCATATGCCTTTAAAAAGGTGCTGGAGAATCAGGGCCTTTTCACATGGCGTGCTCGGGCCCGTGCCTGGATCGTTGATTCCTGTGTTGTGTTCACATGCCTGTGCTCTAACCGGGCTCGGGCACGCTCGATAATTTCAGTGCCAGAACACTGTGTGGCAGTGTTGCGGAAACTTTATTGATAGCTAACAACCGAGGAAGCAACAAACCCTTACGTCACCAGCTAAGCGACGGGTTAGTTTATCAACAAGAAAAGGACATTTGTTTGGTTGCTTGGAGAGATTTCTTGTCTGCTATAGATGCAAGCTGGGGATGTGAATCTGTCACTGTCAATCAACGATAGACGATCCCATCGCCCGAGACGCGTGCACAGCTTCATCATCATCGTCGTCGTCGTCGTCGTCGTCGTCGTCGTAATAAAACACGCCTGGTGGTTTTGCGGCTCATCTGCCTGAGCCTCCTCTAGGTAATTTCCGCTATAAGCTCCTTGTTTGATGTGACAACTATGTTGGCAGCTGTAAGCAGTTATTTACTGAGTCTGTGTAAGATAGAAGTGTCTGCGGCCCAAAATTTAATGTTGGTTTGGGTTTTTGTGTAGAGTATGTCATTTGCGCTGACGTCTCGATTTAATAAAGTTATTGTTCAAATATATGCCCGAAATTATTTCTTTGTGACTAAAAAGAAAGATAATATAGCACTACTTGTGGCGCAGGGAAGTGTTTGGTAAATAAGCAAGAACAAGATGAACAGAGGAGACGAAGAGAGCCTGCGTCCGCGGTACGCACCTCCGTAGAAAAGTGAGAAGGAAAAGGAGACAAAATGGTGGAATTAAGAGTTTATTATTCAGTCCTCAGCTGCGCAGATCAATGAGCTCTGTATGCAGACGTGCTGCTCCACTAGAAACAGATAAGTAGCCGACACAGCAGAGCAGTTCTGGAGATTTTTCTTTAACATTTTTTGGCAGTAAATGAATTAAAAGTCGCCTTAAAGATCGCCATTTAAAAAAGATCATGATCATCCCCTTCGATCACTGACAGATGATCCGATCGAAAATCACTCCCTCCTTAATGCAGCCGGACACACACATTTTGCATTTTAGCTTTTTAAACCACGATTACAATTAAAAGGAGAAGATGAATGACAACAAAGATAAACATGCCTTTAGGGTCGAGTTTTGATTTGGTCACTGCCGCTTGTTGGGTGAGTAGCCCACAGTTCACATCCAACACGGTCTGGATTGTGTTTCTTCCCTGCCTGAGTGGTGGCCCGGGTCCTAGACTTCCTCTCGACCTGGGCCGCCCGGGCCTGGCCTGTTTGCTTTCACATGGACAAAATTTGTGGTCAAACGTGCTCGGACACGGGCCCGTGCATGCCATGTGAAAAGGGCCTCAGACATAGTTGTTCTGAGTAGCTCTTGAGATCTCTGGGACTGACACCATCTGGACCTGTAGCCTTGTTCCGGTTCAGTTTCTCAAGCTGATTTTTGACCTGGTTGCAGGAGACAGTCAGGATGGAGGTGGAGGCAGAGGAGGTCTTAGGATGTCCTGATGTGGAGGGAGATGAGACTGTGTTCAGGTCCATGACTGAGCTGCAGAGTGACAGAGTGGAGGTGGGACAGGAAAGCTGTGGGCTCATGGAGGGTGTGTAGTGTGATGGGTTGGAGGCAGGGGAGAGACAAACCACAGAACCAATAAAAGGGTAACATGAATGTGTCAGGACCAACCACTTGTTTTCTTCAGTGCTGCATTGTGCTTGTTGAACAGATAAAGCTAATAGGCTTTTCTTCTTTACAAGGTATTCTCTGTCTGCAACATTATATGGTATTTTATTGGTATTTTATACTCCACTGATATTGCTGACTGAGGTATTTTGCATGCAGACATTTTAAAAGTGTGACTTTGAAGGAGCTCTGGGGGGAAGAGGTGGGAATTTTTCTGCTGCATGGTCTTGAAAACCAGCTTGATCTTTCTTTCTTATTTCAGTGTTCCCTGCAGAAGTACAGCAGCTGTTGGTGATTACAAAGAGGGTCTCCTGAAAATGGAGTCTGGACAAGAAGGACCCCAAGCCTCTCCACAAAAAAAGAGGAACCAGAAAAACT
Organism: Atherinomorus stipes; assembly: GCA_023101725.1. Lineage (NCBI taxonomy): Eukaryota > Metazoa > Chordata > Actinopteri > Atheriniformes > Atherinidae > Atherinomorus > Atherinomorus stipes. Next base: position 258,801 of record JALJCO010008013.1, on the reverse strand, counting down.
GTGGCCCTATCAGGATGTGATGAAAGCTGGACAGACAACAGAGCACATGGGTCAGGTGTAAAGAGTAATATGAAGTATAACACTGCCAAAATTTTACTCAGCTGCTCTGAATATGGTGAAGAGTTTCAAGAACAAGGATCTCTCCAGAGACACTTAGGAAAAAAGATCTTTGAGCTGTTTGAAACATAAGAAATGTTTTAAAGAAATGCAAAATGTGAGTTTGCAAGAAACGATCCACATGGAGAAAAAAACAGTTTGTGGTGAAATTTGTAGACACAATGTGAATCTTATGAAACATGCAAGCATCCACACAGGAGAGAAACCATACAGCTGTAATGAGTGTGGGAAAAAAATTTGGTAGAAAGACCATCTTAAACCAACACCTGACAATCCACACAGGAGAGAAACCATACTGCTTTGATGAATGTGGACTTAAATTTAGTCAAAAGGGGAACTTAATCCAACACATGAGAATCCACACAGGAGAGAAACCACACAGTTGTGATGAATGTGGACAAAGATTTAATCGAAAGACAAATTTAAACAAACACATGAAAATCCACACAGGAGAGGAACTATACATCTGTGATGAATGTGGTCACAGATTTAGTTTAAAGGGAAACTTCAATCGTCACATGAGAAGCCACACAGGAGAGAAACCATTCAGCTGTGATGAATGTGGAAAAAAATTTGGTCTAAAGACGCACTTAGACGAGCACATGAGAATCCACACAGGAGAGAAACCATTCAGCTGTGGTGAATGCGGACAGCGATTCAGTCAAAAGGGATCCTTAAACAAACACATGAGAGTCCACACAGGAGCGAAACCATTTCCTTGTGAGGTTTGCGGTGAATTATTTAGATGGCATGCATCTCTAAAAGCACACATGCATGTCCACATGAAGCTCGTAGGGGAATAGGTTGCAGGATTTTGCTAAAAATCTGTCAATAATATGTTTAGTGTAGATATGTGCTTGTTAGCAGAACTTCAAAGGGGATTTTCCATGAAATTCTCTAACATCAAACTGAAAAGTGTAAGGAAGCAGTGTATGACATTTAATATAGTATTTATGATGATTGCTTCAATAACAATAGAATTGCAATATTTATGGTCGTCAGGGTTGTTCCTGCATATAAAATTTTGAGGCGGCTGCTTACACTAAATTTTGTGCCGCCTCCGACTGTTATTTTCTGACAAGTGTTGTGGGAAATGGATATTATATTAATTGCAGCTAGGGAAGCAGATAGAACATTGTTGACGAGTCTGAGCATGGTATGAGTAAAACTTAGGGCTCCGATGTAGAAAAAAAATCCTAGATCGGTAAAAATCGTAGGGGTAAACTAGAGTGCCTAGAGAGAGAGAGTGGCGTCAACGGAAGTTAAAAAATCTGGCCGCATGTAGCCTCAAACAGTTCCCGGACGTGCTTGGCGGGACATTCTAAAAATTAGGAAAACCACAACAATCGCTAAATAATGTCAATAAATGCTAACGTTATGGAGTAGAAGCTAATATATTTACAGTAAAATATAGCTTTATTTTACTATATTGACATTCGTAATGTTTAAGTACAGACAGAAAATATAAATACTCATTTACGATCTTGTAGGAATCCAACATAGCTAATGATTGACAGAGTCTGTGTTTCCATTAGCCTTGGAGAGTCCGCCACTTGACACTTAAAATTTCATTTCAATTCATTGCAAATAAATTGAGTTCTATAACTATTTATTACCTATTCTTCCTTGTAAACATGCTTATATTAATGGTGTTGAACTCTGCTACTAAACCACTCGTTGACAGCAATAAACCACAATGTTTTCTCTTTTTACTGTCAGACTTGAGTGAAGCAGACAGGTGACTAAATGATTTTCTCAAGTGACTGCATTATGTCTGAACTTGCAACAGCATGATTACTGTTTAAATCTGGAAACCAATGTCAAATTAAATTTTCATTGCAAATAAATATAGTTATACAACTATTTGTTACCCATTCTTCCTTGTAAATATCTATGCAATATGAATGCTTTGAACTCGTTACTTTAACTAAATCATCCCATCACAGCAATAAAACCCACAATATTTTCTTTTTTAACTTTCAGATGTGAGTGAGGGGGGCTAATGGGTGACTAAAATTATTTGTAAATTCTCTACAAGTCTGGATTTGCAACAGCATAACATTTTAATGCATTGCAAATAAATTGGGTTCTGTCCTTGCTTATCACAAACTTACTCTACTGATTGATGCAGAGTAAATTAGTCCTCCCCCAACGCACTGAAGACAATGTATTCCTTATTTATCACAAACAAAGATTGCAACAACAAAAAACAGTTGTACTTTTGCATACTTTAAAATACCACACCACAACGAAATTTTTAGATTCTTTTAATTAAATGAACAAAGAACAGGAAAAAAAAAAAAAAAAGCAAAAACCAAGTACAGTTTTAAAACAACATTGGCAACATCAGAACAGCTGAAGAGGCTTCAGGACATTCTTGGACAAGTGCAGAGAGAGAAGCAGAAGTCCCACATGAGGCATCTCCCTGCACCCTGGCAATGCTGTCTAGTGCAGGAAATACAAGGCAGAGAAAAAGTGTCATGGTCACTGAAGTCCAGCATAATCAGCCACTGATGAGTAGCACATTTGTCAAGTTGTCTCAGGTTCTTAATGGTTGTTTTTTATATTAAAGGATTAAACAACGAGCAATGCATTACAACAAAATAACAACAGTAGACACACCTGTTTATTTGATTGTTTGCCCAGTTATAATCGTATAATCAGCCTTTGAAAAATAAAATAGTTGCCCATAGTATTTATGCATTTTTAGAAACACCATAGGATTTATAGTAGCAGTATTTATTTTAAAAAGAACCATCCGATCATTATTATTTGCAAGACAGTTTATCAGTAGCATCAGATATTACAAAACCGCAGTCATAATCGATATCAGTGCTTTATCATAAGTTTTACTAGTAATTCTGCAGCTTCAGTGATATTACATCTATTTATAACTGCAATCACTTCCCTATATGTTAACCTTGCCACTACTGTAAATCGGCAGAGTTGGATTAAGTTATATTTAGTGAGCAGAAACTACATTTATCAGCATGTTGCACACGTTGCTATCCTTATTCTAAACTTTTAGTTGTTAATATTCTCTAAATCCTATAATATAGACGGGTAAAATCCGCTAACGTACTTAATAGCTTGTTTGGATTTAATTCAGATGCCCCACTGATATGAAATTTAATTCTTTAAACGTTTTTTGCTGTGAAAAAATTTACCATTGCGGTGAATGGAGTTGACGCCACTCTCTCTCTCTAGGCACTCTAGGGTAAACATGAGCCGATCCGTAAGTGCAGATCTATTCATTGTATTTCTATGCCGCTCCTTTAAGTGACATCACGCGCTGCCGACGCAGCACATGGAGGCTGTTTGTTTACAAGGCCAGAGTCACAACTGTTAGCTGCTACCAGGCTGCCATGTCTCCTCCTGTCTCTCAAACAAGAGTCCTGCATCGGTTTGGTTTCCACGTTTCACAGGTAAAAATCCCGCGGGTGCCGACAGGTCGCGGAGAAAGTAGGAAATACTGTTAAATCTTTTTGGACATGACAAGTTTTATAACTGAGGGTATCCACCGGCATCCGGAGCAGTGAGGGAGAGACTTTTTCTGTCTTTCTTTCTTTTAATCCAATACGCTGTTTAGAAATTACCTCCATGTTAAAACTCAGATGAAGCGTTTGTTTATTCAGCTGCTTTTGTCGTGGATTTTAAAAGGATGATTTGCTGTTCTGAATTTAT
>JALJCO010008013.1:0-250000 GCA_023101725.1 Atherinomorus stipes | reverse complement strand
AATAGTTGCAGCATTTGGTTACCAAGCAAAAATCATACCATCCTGCAGTAGGGGGGTGCTGAACGTTTGATTTTTACACAATATTCATTTGTCCTTTAAATAATTCATGTTACAGGTCTGTTAGCAGCCGAATAATTCTGTTACTATAAGTGTGGCATAAGGAGAGATGGCAGAGGGCCGACGGGTTTAAACCGCAGTCTGCCGACTGTGAGTCGCGCACTGACCATTCAGCCAAAGCGACGTCTCTATGACCAAGTAACCAGAGACATGATGAAGGACCCTCACCTGTCACATCATCATCATCGTCGTCGTAGTTTCTTCCACTGATTTACAACATCAGTCTGTGAAGGTGGAAACAGTCTTACAGACATGAACACCGCGTCTACTTTGTGCGTAATGCTGAAGATGGATGCGCTGGTGCTGCTGGAGGATAATTCAGATTAGATCAGGAAAGAACGCGTTTTTAAGAACCATAATTTCCTGAATCATGAAGCCTGTGGCTGATATCAGACTCATTAGAGCAGCGCTTTTATCTTTGTCCTGAACTGGACCGCCGTCTCGCTGCGTCAGCTGTTGAGCGCACATGTGGAGCGGCTCCTGAACGGTGGAGATGCCAAGAGAAGATGCTGCACTATTCCAGCAAGTTGTGGAATAATCCTGTCTGTGATGTTCTGCACATTCCCTCCACCTCCACTCCTCCATCCAGAGGTGATTCTCCTGTCGGCTTTATTGTTAACGAAGCGAGGAGCACAACTCTCCTGTTCGTCTTTTGACTGCGTACTTTCTAACTTTTACTTTCTGTTTTACATGGATATAACTTTGTACTTTGTAATCAGTCTATTTTTTTTTATTGTTGTGTAATTGATTAATTTATTCAGTGAAGGTTATTCTATTGTAATTCCTCTTTATATGTTTGGACCGTGCGCAGCGGAGCGTGCACAGACTGTCAACACCCTTTTAATTCTCTTTCCCGACTTTAAATTGTTAAGCAAAAAGACTAAATAACAAACAGACAAAAAAACCAACAACAAATAAAAAACATTTGAATTTATTTAATGAGGTCTTTTAGCTCTTTCTCTGGAGCAGGAAAAGACACAAATGAGATTATGAATCAATGAGGGGGAAAAACAACTAATGTATTCAGTATAATTATAAATATTGTAGCTTCCTGTGTAATAGTTTTACTGTGTAGAATAATTTGATTACTTCATTTTATGTTCATTGTAAACTTTTTACAAGCATTTGTTCAGCAAAGATTTTCTTTCTTTACATAATCAATTTACTTACCAGTGATATAAATAAAAAAAATAATTCTTTGTGCAAATTTCCTTTTTCCTCACTATTGTCTTTTTCTTTTATCAGATATTAAACTGTTTTTAATACACAATCATCACCATTACAGAAGCTTGTGAACAAAAATAAAGCCATCATCAACCTCTCCATGCAGCCTGTACTGACCTCTTACTTCATGGTGAGCTGTGATTCAGGTGATGAACAGGCAGCTCAAGGAACTGACCGTAGTTTGTGTTGATACATTTGTTCACTGGTCAACGGACAGCATGTTGTTTCTTTATGATGGTTGATAAAAGTGTGTTTGTCAAAAGTATTTCACAGTTTATAAACTGCTAAACTTTAGACTAGATGTGCATATTTATGAGTCTGGAGATTTGGGGCTGAAGGCCTTATAACTCTTCTCTAGATTGATGGACAGCAACACTGGCAGCACCGGTGCTAACCACCACACCACAGTGCAGCCCCCACCTCAATCCTGTAGAAATAGAAATTGCTAAGATCTCTGCTTTTACACAAGTGCTCACACTTGCTGTTGATATACTTAGATTTACTGGATAATTCACATTTTCTGCATTTTGGCCAGACCCTGATGTACTGGGATGGACTCCAGCCCAGTAACCTGAAAAAAAATTCTTTAAGGTGCAGATTAGAAATTTCTACCAGGTTGAAGAATATTTTTCTTTATACTTGGGTTTGAATACACTGTTAATGGGTGATTCTCCAAATACGTTTGATAAATTTGATCTCAAGGGTCAGAGAATATCTAACTTTTATTTGAATAATATATTTTTGGTTTTAGGAGACGATTCATTTCCATCCCACCACCAAAACTCTTTCCAACAAAAATCCTGACATAACCCATGTGCTTTAAATGTTGAAATTTTATATTTTGATCCCCCAAATGTATAAAAAAAATTTAAAGAAAATAATTCCCCATTTAACTGTATAAAATTTTCTGTCAAGTTCTTCCATGAAACAATCATGATCTTTTTTTCTTTATACCAGAAACAAATTGTGACCATAAATGCATTATTATACAAATTTCCAATTATTAATGTGTGTGAGGGACCAAGCCGAAAGACCAGAGAGGCGTGTAAACACAATTGTGTAGTTAAAAATATGTTCAGCTAAAATTAGGGAGATTTTTATTCTGATCTGAACTTGGTAAAAAAAAAAACCATGTTTTACCAAGACATGGATGTAAAGAGTCTGATGTAGAACATGTACATTTATTTCTAGAACCTTCACCAGTACAACCTTATATAATGTGACATGTAGCTTTGTCATATCTCGGTCAGTTCTTCCATGTAGTTCATATATTCCAAAGTCTAGTCGCAGCTCTCAGCGGGACAAAGTTGTTAAATATACATCTGAATATTTAAGTCATTTAAAACCTGCCTATATATTACAAATATGTCTGACATAATATCACACTTATATTGGAATAATATTTAGCTTTTGGTGTTGATTCACACTTTATAAGATTAGGAAACTAAACCTTCCCTAAAATGTTATTAGTGTTCTTATCACTTTTATTTTTCGTGTGTTGACTTGTCAAGGGTCTAAGGATGGAAATTAGCCTTGCTATAATCCTGCATATTTACATTTTATGTTCATTAATATGCATTGTCCCTTTTTAAATAAATAAATGACAAATGACAAAATGACAAAGTCAATTAAAAGTAGGTTTTATGATGATGAAATCATGTTTCCTGATACTAATTTACTTACTATTTATCTATTGCAATAAATGATCCATTGAGTCAAGCAAACTGGCATTCAAAGGCTTAAATTCCTTAAAATAAAATAATGTTTGGTAGTTTTGAGCAGGCCTGAAGTTCTTTTAAGTAATTTATGGTGGAAAAAAAGAAAAATATTGATGCATGATGATTTTATAGCAGTTTATTGCGAGTGTACATCTTTGTACAGCCACATGGTAAATTTGAGGAGGGCACAAGGGTTAAAAAGAAGTATGAATAAAGAATGATGTGTATAAAAACAAGCATTTACCCATAAGTATGAGTCCAGAGGCAATTAAAATACTCTTTTGGAAGGGGAATGGACTAATGTAAAGACATCAAGATTTTGCAAACACTGGCATACCATGCTATCCATTTACCAAACATACAAGAAATTATTTACTTTCTGTGTCTGTATGTTGCTGCGTTCTGTTTGTTCCCACTCATAAATAAACATGCAAATTAGCATCAATACAATGCAGGCTTCCACTCTTTGTCCAAATAACCATGGAGAAGGCATTTGGAAAGACTAAGAAAATAATTTCACTGAATGTAAAATAGAGATGTTGGTGTCCGAGGTTGAGGCAAGAAGAAACATTTTATTTGGAAGTCCCTCCTCCTGAATAAGAAATAAAATGAAAACAAGTGAGTGGCAGAAGGTGGCATTGGCCACCTTTAAGATAATCAAAAGAACGGATTACAATAAAGAAACTGAAATGACATGAACATGCCTTCTATATCTCAATTAAGAAGACTGTGATCACACAAATGATGGACAGGAAATGATTGTTGTCCACTGAAAAAGTTTGTGTGGCGCGACATTTTAATGGCGGGTAAAAAGTAAACGTGTACATTATATATAAATATATATGTATATATAGTCCCACCACGATTTCCACCACAACCATCTCTAGGTTTCCAGAGATGGTCTGAAGAAGAGAAAATCTCCAGTAGCAGCAGTTATCTGGACCAGAATGCAGCATAAGACACACCGGGTGCCACTCCTGTCAGCTAAGAACAGCAAACTGAGGCTACAATTCACACACACTCACCAACACTGGACAATAGAAGATGGAGAAACGTTGCTGGTCTGATGAGTCTCCATTTCAGCTCCACATTCAGATGCTCGGCTCAGAATCTGCTGGAAACATCATGAAAGCATGGATCCATCCTGCCTTGGATCAAGGCTTCAGACTGCTGCTGGTGTAATGGTGTAGGGAAGATTTTCTTGGCCCACTTTGGGCCCCTTCGTACCAACGTGGCCCTCTCACTCATCCCTCTTCATCCTTTATTCTTCTTTTCTCTTCTTACCTCTTCCTACTCTCTTCATATTTCTCATTTCACAATTTCATTTTAACTGTTAATTTGTATTTATCTGATCTAATGTGACAGCTAATCACAATCAAGAAATTAAATGTAAAGTGTACTATTATGTAAGATGTATTGGTAATATATAGATAGTCATTTATATACAGTAGATATGACTTATTCTTCAGAATAAGGTTCTAAGGTTGTGCTGGTAAAGGTTCAAGAAATAAATGTGCATGTTCTTTTTACATCCGTGTCTTGGTAAAAAAAAATCATGACCTAAACAAAGTTCAGATCAGAATAAAAATTTCTCTAATTTTAGTTTAACATATTTTTATTTACATATTTACATTTACACGCCTCTCTGGTCTTTCCGCTTGGTCCCTCACATTAATAAGTTGTACAATGAAAAAAAAAAAATCATGATTGTATCATGGAAGAACTTGACATTCATTCATTCTTTATTTCAGACACATGACCGGTCCATATAAAATAAAAATAATATAATAATTACAATAAGCTATATTTATGGATTATTCTGCCGTCAGCAAACGATCCAGATCAACTGAAAGACACTAAAAAGTGTAACTACGAAGAAAAAGCTTAGTAAACAACATTATAGCTTCAGTTTGTGCATGCTCCCGTGACGGCTTGGCTCGTGGCTGCAGTTACCTGAAGCGGCAGTTGTGAGATTCATTTCTTAATCTGGCCTCAAGTCCCTTAACCATTATTACACAAATGTGTTAATATTACCACTGCATGTGGCATTTCACAGATGTTTCAAGTTTTGCCATTTTAACTACTTTAATCATCATTTAATTTAATTTTTTACATACTGAGCAACAAAAACTGGGTATAGATGTAAAATGCTACTTGAATGACATTTACAAACATCAGCCCAAGCAAGTAGCCTAGTTCTGTTTCTTCCTTTATCTTACTGACCCTGCACATATGTGGAACATCCACCAGCTCATCTCTGTCCATCGTCTTCACATGTAGCTCCACTCACTTCTTAGACGCTGCTAACGTTAACATGAACTTGTGCTGCAGTGGTGCTGCTTGCTGCTAAACATTTAGCAGCATTTAGCAGCTTCATCCGTCAGTTCCGACCCGGTCTGTGTGAGGCGTGGCCTCCAGAGCTAATCACAGCTGTTCTAATCATTTATTTTCCTGTGGATCCCCACACGAACGGGCGCTCTGCATTTCACGATATATTAAAGGCTGGTGAGAGTTGACATGCTGCGAAGGTCAGGACCAAACCCACGATGCTGCTGGAACTGAGACAGACCCGGTAGGCTGCCGGCCACCCTGGACTACTGGGCGTTCTGTGATTCTTCAGAACACACAGATGTCCAGTCCTCCTGGACTCTAGATGTAATCAGCTTGCCAGATGTTGAGAAGTTTACCTGCCTGTGAGCTCTGCCTCTCTACCTGTCACCGCGGTGTTCATGTGCAGTGCAGATTTCTGACAGCTTATCCTCCTGGTGAGGCGGCAATGCAGCTTCAGTTTGACGTCCATGTAAAATGAATTATTTCTAGGGATTGTGAAGTTGTGGCACTAACAATATAGCCATCACGACTGAGTCAATGATGGGGAAACAGATGCTGCAGGGTTGAGGTGTGATTGAATGGTGTCATTGCGCCGAAAATGTGGGATCATGTGTTATCACAGTATTACATTTTCTACCAGTGTCAAAAAACTACCGGTATTATCACAAATGATACAATGTTGCCCAGCCCTACCATCCACCATTTTATAGTTTAAAATGGTGACTCGAAATAGATAACTACCATAAATATTACAAATTTATTGTTATTGAAGCAATGATCATAAATGCTATCTTAAATATCACACACTGCTTTCTTACACTTTTCAGTTTGATGTTGTCGAGAGTTTCATGGAAACCCCTTTGTAATTCTTCTAACAAGCACTTATCTACATTGAACACATTGACAGATTTTTAGCAAAACCTGAAACCTATTCCCTTACGAGCTTCATGTGGACACACCTGTGTCTTGTTAAAGATGTATACCATCTAAATAATTCACCGCATATCTCACAGGGATATGGTTTCGCTCCTGTGTGGATTCTCATGTGTTTATCTAACCCTGTCTTTATACCAAATTTTTGTCCACAGTCATCACAGCTGAATGGTTTCTCTACTGTGTGGATTTTCATGTGTCGTCCTAAGTGCCCCTTTTGACAAAATCTTTTTCCACATTCATCACAGCTGAATGGTTTCTGTCCTGTGTGGATTTTTATATGTTCATCTAAGTTTGGCTTTTTACTAAATTGTTTTCCACATTCATCACAGCTGAATGGTTTCTCTCCTGTGTGGATTCTCATGTGATTGTTTAAGTTGCTTTTTTGAATAAATCTTTGCCCACATTCATCACAGCTGAATGGTTTCTCTCCTGTGTGGCTTCTCATGTGTTTGTTTAAGTAAGTCTTTCTACTAAATTGTTTTCCACATTCATCACACCTGTATGGTTTCTCTCCTGTGTGGCTTCTCATGTGCATGTTTAAGTAAGTCTTTCTACTTAATTGTTTTCCACATTCATCACACCTGTATGGTTTCTCTTCTGTGTGGATTCTCATGTGTTGGTCTAGGGTTTTCTGGACACTAAATTTTTGTCCACATTCAACACAAGTGAATGGTTTTTCACTTGTGTGGATTCTCATGTGATTGTTTAATTTTTTTTTTCGATGAAATCTTAGTCCACATTCATTACAGCGGAATGGTTTCTCTCCTGTGTGGATTCTCATGTGTTGGTTTAAGTTTGTCTTTCTACTAAATTTTTTCCCACATTCACCACAGCTGTATGGTTTTTCTCCAGTGTAGTTTCCCATGGGTTTCCTAAGATTCACATTATGACTACACATTTCACCACGAACATCACATTGAACCGTTTTTCGTTCCGTGTGGACAATTTCTTGCACATTCACACTCTGCACTTCTTCAAAACATTTCTTATGTTTCAAAGAACTCAAAGACCTTTTTCTCAAGCGTATCTGGAGAGATCCTGTGTCATGAAGCTCTTCACCATATTCAGAACAGCTGAGTGAAATTTTGGCAGTGTTATACTTCATATTACTGTTTACACCTGAGCTATGTGCCCTGTTGTCTCTCCAGCTTTCATCACATCCTGATTGGCCCACAGATTTTATGGTTCCTCCTTTTTGTGGAGAGGATCTGGGTCCTGCTTGTCCAGACTCCATTTTCAGGAAACCCTCTTTGTAATCACCAACATCTGCTGTACTTCTGCAGGGAACACTGAAATAATAAAGAGGGATCAAGTTGGATTTCAAGACCATGCAGCAGAAAAATTCCCACCCCTTCCCCCTCAGAGCTCCTTCAAAGTCACACTTTTAAAATGTCTGCATGCAAAATACCTGTCAGCAATATCAGTGGAATATAAAATACCAGTAGAGTTGCAGACAGAGAAGACCTTGTAAAGAAGAAAAGCACATTAGCTTCATCTGTTTAACAAACAATGCAGCTCTGAAGAAAACAAGTGGTTGGTGATCCTGACACATTCATATCACCCTTTTATTGGTTCTGTAGTTTGTGATGGACATTTCTCTCACTAGTTATGTTTACATGGAGGAGTTTTGATCTGATCAACTGCCAATCAGTCAAAATGTGTCATGTAAACAGTCAGCTGATTCGATCAGCCTTGATCGGAAAGAATCTTCAATCCAATCGAGAGGGGTGGTTTAAACCTTTTTACGATCAGATCAGCAGGAAAATATGACCATGTAAACACTCATTCCGATCATTGCTGTAGAATGTTGTCTCTGCACATGCTTGAACCATGTGGGGGTTGCGTGACATTGCAGATTCATGGAGGACAACGGAAGCAGAAAGAATGGGACTGTGGTGGATGCAACATTTTTGTTAGAAACTGAAAGAGTTACAAGTATAATCTGAAGTTCCTCACCGTTTCTGTTTGTAAACAACACTATTCAAACTAAGTGCCCCTCCCGTCGGGCTACTGGCCGCATCGCTTTCAGCCTCTTTAGCTTCAAGCCACTCCTTCAAAACTTGGAAACGGTGTCAAAGAAGCTTCAGTAATTGAAGTCCCTGAGACCAACTTAAAACCAACCACAGGGCTCCAGACTAACTTTTTTTTTACTAGGAGCACAGTGGCCCCTAACGTAAATTTTTAGGAGCACAAAAAAAATTTTTAGGGGCGCACACCGAAATCAACTTGCAAAGCAAATGTTCACATTTCCTCTCATTTTCACTGAATTACTGATAAATACTTGAACGATAAATGCAGAAACTACAATGTTCACAGGTCACAGCACATTTTATGTTTCAGACTGGCTCTGTGTTTACTTTAAGTGCCATGTTCTACAGGGAGTGCAGAATTATAAGGCAAATGAGTATTTTGACCACATCATCCTCTTTATGCATGTTGTCTTACTCCAAGCTGTGTAGGCCGAAAGCCTACTACCAATGAGCATATCAGGTGATGTACATCTCTGTAATCAGAAGGGGTGTGGTCTAGTCACATCAACACCCTATATCAGGTGTATTAGGCAAACATAATTATTAGGCAACTTCTTTTCCTTTGGCAAAATGGGTCAGAAGAGGGACTTGACAGGCTCCGAAAAGTAAAAAAAATAGTGAGATATCTTGCAGAGGGATGCAGCACTCTTAAAATTGCCAAGCTTCTGAAGCGTGACCATCCAACAATCAAACGTTTATTTCAAAATAGTCCACAGGGTCGCAAGAAACGTGTGAAAAAACCAAGGCGCAAAATAACTGCCCATGAACTGAGAAAAGTCAAGCGTGCAGCTGCCAAGGTGCCACTTGCCAGCAGTTTTGCCATATTTCAGAGCTGCAACATCACTGGAGTGCCCAAAAGCACAAGGTGTGCAATACTCAGAGACATGGCCAAGGTAAGAAAGGCTGAAAAACCACCACCACTGAACAAGACACTCAAGCTAAAACATCAAGACTGGGCCAAGAAATATCTCAGACTGATTTTTCTAAGGTTTTATGGACTGATGAAATGAGAGTGAGTCTTGATGGGCCAGATGGATGGGCCCGTGGCTGGATCGGCAAAAGGGCAGAGAGCTCCAGTCCCACTCAGACGCCAGCAAGGTGGAGGTGGGGTACTGGTATGGGCTGGGATCATCAAAGATGAGCTTGTGGGGCCTTTTCGGGTTGAGGATGGAGTCAAGCTCAACTCCCAGTCCTACTGCCAGTTTCTGAAAGACACCTTCTTCAAGCAGTGGTACAGGAAGAAGTCTGCATCCTTCAAGAAAAACATGATTTTCATGCAGGACAATGCTCCATCACACGCATCCAAGTACTCCACAGCGTGGCTGCAAGAAAGGGTCTAAAAGAAGAAAAACTAATGACATGGCCTCCTTGTTCACCTGATCTGAACCCCATAGAGAACCTGTGGTCCCTCATCAAATGTGAGATTTACAAGGAGGGAAAACAGTCCACCTCTCTGAACAGTGTCTGGGAGGCTGTGGTTGCTGCTGCACGCAATGTTGATCGTGCACAGATCAAAACACTGACAGGATCCATGGATGGCAGCTTTTGAGTGTCCTTGCAAAGAAAGGTGGCTATATTGGTCACTGATTTGTTTTTGTTTTCTTTTTGAATGTCAGAAATGTATATTTGTGAATGTTGAGCTGTTGTATTGGTTTCCCTGCTGAAAATAAAAAATTGAAATGGGTATATATGTGCTTTTGTTAAGTTGCCTAATAATTATGTTTGTGTAATACACCTGATATATGGTGTTGATGTCATTAGACCACACCCCTTCTCATTACAGAGATGCAAATCACCTGATATGCTTAATTGGTAGTAGGCTTTGGGCCTGTACAGCTTGGAGTAAGACAACATGCATAAAGAGGATGATGTGGTCAAAATACTCATTTGTCTTATAATTTTGCACTCCCTGTAGTTGTGTGGTGCCAGGTTCCTGTATGTTGTGGGTAGTGGTGCAATGGATCAATGACTTCACGATTTGAAGTGGTTTACTGTTTTTGAGTCATGGATCGGATCAGCAAAGAGGAGAGAAAAAGTCTAAGACAAATTTACCTCTACTTATTTGTTTAAGTATTTTTGCCTATTAAAAATATTTAACTCAAGACTCATTCCACTCAAATATATAAAAATAGATTAATGATAAAGAAATTATGATAAAGGGACCAGGAACAGATGACAAAATTGCAAGGTCATGCATGATGTCACCAGTTCACGTGATAACAATCATGATAAAGAGGGCTGGATTAAAGCAGGACTCCAGACTACGACCATTTTAGTTGCATATGTGACCAAAAATTTGCTCAGTGCGCCCAACTTTTTTCTTTGTATCAGTTCGCCTAACAATGCAGGTGCAGGTGAACGATTTTCTCCAAATGTGTCTTTTCTGTGTTTTCCCTCCTAACGGAGCTCAGAGAATAACGTCAATAAAAGCCCACAGAAAGGGCGAGTCTTCATCTCTTTTGACTTGCAATACTGATCCACCCTGAACACGCAATACGTGAACGCCATGATGCGCTTTAGTTTGAAATAAAGACCAGTGGGTGCACGTTAGACTGCGGTGAGGAACGACACCTATGAGACCCGCGGAAACAATCAATGGTAAAAACTGGAATGTGGTGCGTTCTGCTCATATGTGGTTGTCATCAACCATCTTCATGAATTTAAGAGTTTTGTCTGAGCGACATGAAGCAGAAAGCCGGATAAGCGTTGACGCGACGCTCCAGCCTCCGTCTGTGTGACATCACCTTACCTGACGGAGATCCAAAGTCCTGCTGCGGGTCAGTTCTAGACTACCGACCCGCACCCATCCAAATCTGTTTTGATGATTACCAAACCCAACCAGTTTCCACGGTGATCTGCCGGTCAAATCTGGACCTGACCCGGGGATGTAAGCTAGAATCCGCGAGCCGACCCATCAGTTAAAACATTAACTGTAAATACTCCCCGTCCCTCCTTCATAATTGAGTCAGCTACTTTTCTTTATTTTTTCTATTATCTAATATGTTCTAGAGGTTATTTAAAAGTAATAATAAAGAAATCCAACTCTGATGAGCTCTAGGATCTGAAAGAGAGGCGAGGGATGGGCGATACCGACATTTTTCATGTCGATACGATACCAGTAGTTTATGGTACTTTTTTCATTGATACCAATACCGATACCGACACTTTTGGTCCTTTTTTTAAAAAAAACTTCATGATTGCAGTTTGCATTAATATCTTGAATCGAAGAACAATATTAGATATAAGTAAAACTTGAGAAACAATAATAAACGATACTGATTAAGAAATTACACAAAGACAAGACCTTTGTGCCTGACCTCAGTAGCTGATCAGACACACCTGGATTAATCAGGTGCTGTCTGAAGTTCTGGAAGTAGTGGAGTCGTGCATATAGCCCATATGAGTCTGTGTTCAGACCAGTGTAGGATTCAGTTTGGTCACTAGATGACACTCCAGTATCAGGAGTTCGGCCTCAGCTGATGTAAACACACACTGGCTCTGTGTTGTGATCCAAAGGATGAAAGCAGCAGGAAAGCGGTCAGTCAGGAGTTGCGTTTAATCAGCTGGTTAAATGTGGAGAGGTGGAGGCGAGGAGACAGCAGAGACTGGTAAAATTCAGCTACAATAGCTAGCGACAACAGCCACATTCTTTTGCTGGAAGTTGGAAGTTGTTGGAAGTTTTGCTGGAAGGGCTAGCTAGCTGCAGCTAGCTTACTCGCTGAAGGCAGATGGACACGCGCTCAGCAGCTGGAATACAGCGCCTGTAGTTTGTATCCTGGAGGGATATGCAGCACCGATCCTCCCCGACAGAAGCCCATCAAACTGGGCTCGGGAGATCCCCCTGGAAGTGGCTGCCATCCAGACGTAACTCCTAGATCAGGTGATGAAATCTACCGAGCTTCGAGCGCCTCTGGAGAATGTGCTGGACCCAAACATGGCGGCGTCTTCAGTTCTCCGACTTCCAAAGCAGGTCCAACGCCACAGCTCTCTCAGAGTACTCAAAATAACCGGGTTCTGCCCTGTTCACCTGACTGAAGTGACTGACGAGTGACAAACCACCATCCCCCACTCCAGAAAGTTAAACGACGCGCAAATGAAGCGCCTCATTGGCGTGTACGATACGCTTCATTTACGTGTATTATTTGCTCCATTCATGTGAAAAAAATAAACCTGCCCAAATCAAGCAAGTAAACATCCAGCATTCGCGCGTTAAAATCTAGGCACGTATGCGAATGGAGGCGTCCGGTGTCAACACAGAGTTAGGATGTATGTTGCACCAAAGTGGACATATCTCATCTCACCCAAGGACCTGGACACTGTCAACAACCTTCCCTGGAGTCAGCCAGTCTGATTAATCTTTGTTAAAAGCATCTCTGCTCGCGTGCGAGGCAGAGACTCTTCAGAACTTTGTTGAACTACGGTCTCTCAGGTTTCTGTACAGGCTCTCTGGATGCAACTGATACTGATTCATCTCCATTACATGATTTTCCTTTTTTTGTCTATTAGATCCTTTTTATCATAATAATTCATTTTTCTGCACCCACAGATCTTATTTAAAAAAATAAAACCCAAAAGGAGGAGAGTCACCAGCCACTGCCACTGAAAAAGAGCTCAGGAGCTTCCTGATGATCCCTGAGGTGGACAGTGATGTCTGTCCTCTTGAGTGGTGGGAATCACAAGAGGTGAATCTCCCCAGACTGGCCGAACTGGCCAGAAAATCTCTGCATACCTGCCTCCCTGTCAGAGAGGACATTCAGCACAAGAAATGTTGGAACCTGCCACAGAGCTTCACTCAAGCCTGATGCTGTGGACAGACGGTGTTGTTGGCTCATTACAGGAAGTAAATAACCTGGACTTGTCAGTAGTTGGTCTACATTTCTTTCTGCACAGTCACAAAATTTGGTATTGTTTGTCTGTTTGGTTTAAAATATTTAAAGTTATACCGTGTAACTTTTGGCCACAATGGGCAGTAAACCTGTAACTTCCCACAGGCACCACGACTGTCTCAAAATAAAACAGTCTCAGTCTGTGTTTTGGAAAAATGTTGCAAACCACTTTGAAAAGCTGATTTTTAAGTCATCAAGCCATTAATCAAAGCGCTCCAGGTTACATGATCCAATGAGAGACGGCCCGCTCCTGAGATGTTACAATGCCTGGTTTTTGAGAATGGCAGCCCCCTCAGAGCAACGACATACGTCAAGTGCTCTATATTGACCACAGAAATCAGCTATAGTTAACTTATATTAATAATAATGTTAGAATATAATGTATTATATTTGGCTAACATTGGGTTCAAAAGTTACACGGTATCACTTTAATTAAGATGACATCAGAATGTAAACCTAATTTAATATTTGGCTACATTTTTAAAATTTCTGTACAAAAGTTTAAGTAAGATACTATTAATCAAACCTTATTTGGCATATTCTCCTGTGATTTATGTACATCCTGAACATAACTTGAAGTTGGTCATTGTCAAATATGGACATAGAATATTGTTGGACAATGTTGTTACAGAAGATGTATGAAGCACTTTAGAAATAAACAAGAACTGTTTTTCTAAAATGCTGCATCTATCCATAGATGTCCTGATGAGCAAGTGGAGTTAGAAGTTTAAAAAATAACTAAAACAGTTTTATTATTGGAGCTTTTATCTGGAGGTTTGAGCTCATTTAGTAAAGAAGTGAACATTAAATCAGTGTTCACATCTGAGCATAGAAATGTGGAAAAGAGCTGAAACACATGTTGGAATAAAAACTGTTCACACTGACTCTGATCCAACATTTACACCCAGCTCACCTCCATTCCTCTGACTTCACATCAGGAGGAGGATCGTTTGACCCGTCGCTCTTAAAGGACACACAGCTGGATCCTGGTTCTGGTTCTGGTTCTGGTTGGTTTCTGTGAATAAAGATGGTTTAATGATTTCACTGCTGAATTCTGAAATTGTTCAACAACATTTTATTAAAACAAGAATCTGGAAGACAAATCAGAAACTATCAGATTCAAACATGAAGCAGAAATTAGTCTCAGCAGAGACGTCAAGAAATGATTCAACTGAAACTAGTTTTCATCTGAAATATGATCCAACCTCCACTGAACACTGACAGATACTCACTGTTGCTCTGAGGAAACACCAGCTGGGAAACTAACAGGCAGATCCATCCACCACTCAGTCTTTATGGACACACAGCTGGATTCAGCTTTGACTTCAGGTCCAGGTTCTGCTTTGACTTCAGGTCCAGGTTCTGCTTTGACTTCAGGTCCAGGTTCAGCTTTGACTTCAGGTCCAGGTTCAGGTCCAGGCTGGTTCCTGTGAATCCACATGTTTGCTGTGAGTTGTGATCTCTGACATGGAGAAGAGTCATGGACAGTTAGAGATGCTCATCTCACCTCTGAGTGCTTTTAGAGGGAGGGGCTCCCTCCTCTCTGTCCTCACACTGATCCATGATGATGAGGAAGCTGCCTTCAGCTGCTGGACTTCTATCAGGACACTAGATGGAGGGATGGAGTCAGACACATATCACTGTTAGATCAACATATGATTCACACAATAATGCTAGAAAACTAATATATGAACAACAAAAAAGCTTTAAAACTTCTCAGCAGCTCAGAAGACGACACACTTCTTCCTATTTTCTAGACTTAGAATATATTTTGATATTTTCAAAGTTTTGGGGAACATGGAGTTAGAAACGGAGCCTACTGAGCTGATGAGGATGTGCTCATAGTCTTTTAAAACCTCCGGTGCATCGAGGGTTAACCTACAACACATTCGTTGTACAGTTCCCCCCCCTTTGAAATAAACAGTCAAAAAATCATATCTGACACAGTGATAAAGATAAAGAGCGGATCCCCCATAGCAACCGTTTGTCTTCACCGCGCTCCTTGTTGCTAGGGGCCAACGAATTCTGGATGTGGGAAGTTTCGCTCCCGAGAATTGCAGCAGGATTATGCGCACAGTAGAACTACAACGGCTGTGTACCATTATTTACCATTATTTACAGGTCGGAAAACAAGATAGCAGCCTAGCAAAACAACGTGTTTGCTAAGGCTATTGTTATTAGCCGTTGTTAGCACAGCCGGCGCTGCAGCATATGAAAACTGTGAATTACACAACAGCAGCTTCCCCCTGAAACCTGCTTCTGAGCCCGTTGCTGCTGACAGCTGATACCAACGAGACAAAGATTAAAAACGGCTTCACTTACCTTCACATGGACGTTTTCTAAGAGAAACTCTGCTCGAGACTTTCTTCTCCTTCTTCTTCTTCTTTTGCGTTTACTAACGGGTGGCAAATTCAATGAAAGCGCATTACCGCCACCAACTGGTATTAAACCAGGATGTCGGTCTAATCTACAGTAAATAATAATAATAATGATAAACCACAATATCAATTTAAATATGACAACACATATGAGTTTGTCACTGAATGTTTTATTATATTGATGTTGATATAAGTGATAATTTCATGTGTTTTAGGAGGGAAATATTAATATCAGCCAGTGAGCTTGTATTTAAGGATCAGACATGATGGTTCTCCATATATTAGCCTCTATATGTCTTACGTTATGGTACGTTGTTATGGTATGAAACAGCATTGCAGTTCACCTCTGTAAGGTTATAAGAAAATAATTTCACTGGATGTAAAATCGAGGTGTTTGTGTCCGAGGATGACATTTTATTTGGAAGTCCCTCTTCTGGAATAAGAAATAAAATGAAAACAAATGAGTGGCAGAAGGTGGCATTGGCCACCTTTAGAATAATTAGTGAAACAGATTAGAATCAAGAAACTGAAATGACATGAACATGCCTCTCACTCAGGAAGACTTTGACCACACAAATGATGAAAGACATGAAATGGAAGCTAAGAAGTGTGACAAAAACTACAGACATTTACTGTTTACATCTGATGGTGGTTTATCCTTTATTTATTTATCTATTTTCTGTGTGTGTGTGAGGATAAATACAGTAAAGTTTATTTTTTTCAGTTTAAACAATAACATATTAAAACTTTGAAAAAATGTCGGGTGAGAAGCTCTTTAGGTAAAATAACATGGAGTCAGATTTCAAGGTACTGAGGTGAGTTTTGGTGCTTCGTAGTTTGTTGTCCACTGAAAAGGTTTGCGTGGCTGCCGGACATTTTAATGGATAACTTTCTTTTTTTTCAACCTGGAGTATATATGTGCATTTACTTAGCGGTAAAGTTTCTGCATCACTTTGAGTCCTTAAGAAGATATTTTGTTGAGTACATCCAGTATCATGGCGGAGACAGGGCAGCCACTATTTAAGACATTATCTGCTGATACTCCTTCATTTCATCAATGCTTTAAGTAGAATGAACGAATTAATGAGTACTATTATCCTTCAGAGTTCAGAGTTTTGCAAATTGTTTTTTGTTGTTGTCTGGGTAGCGAGCTGCTCTTCTCAGCTGTACTATGGAAGCGCGCATTGTGAACGCGTGGCCCCGAAAAGTGTGTAGAACACCCTGATAACCAATGGAAAGATAAATCTGGACTCATGGAACAATAGTACTCGTTCGTTTGTTCATTCTACTTGAAGTATTGGCAAAAATCAAGGAGTTTTGCTGTAGATAATGTCTAACATAGTGGCTGCCCTGTCTCACCCATTTTACTGGACCTACGCCGAAGAGTGACTCAACAAAATATCTTCCGAAAGACTGAAAGTGATGCAAAAACTTTACCGGTGAGTAAATGCATGTATATCCTTTAATGGCAGGTAAAAAGTAAACGTATATATACACTGCCTGGCCAAAAAAAAGTCGCCACCTGGATTTAACTAAGCAGATAGGTACGAAAGCCTCCTATTGGATAATTACTGCATGGGTGATTATCTTTCAGCTGGTAACAAGTTATTTAACCCCAACTGGTGCAATGACTTGCTTCTCATTTCCTAAACAACCATGTCGAAAGACACATCCCGTGGTCGTGAAAAAGATGTTAGTCTGTTTGAGAAGGGTCAAATCATTGGCATGCATCAAGCAGAGAAAACATCTAAAGAGATGCAGAAACTACTAAAATTGGGTTAAGAACTGTCCAACGCATTATTAAAAACTGGAAGGATAGTGGGAACCCATCATCTTCAAGGAAGAAATGTGGCCGGAAAAAAATCCTGAATGATCGTGATCGGCGATCACTTAAACGTGTGGTGAGATCAAATCGAAGAAAAACAACAGTAGAACTCAGGGCTATGTTTAATACTGAAAGTAAGAGCATTTCCACACGCACAATGCAAAGGGAACTCAAGGGATTGGGACTGAACAGCTGTGTAGCCGTAAGAAAACCACGAATCAGTGAGGCTAACCAGAAAAAAAGGCTTCAATTTGCTAGGGAGCATAAAGATTGGACTGTGGAGCAATGGAAGAATGTCATGTGGTCTGATGAGTCCAGATTTACCCTGTTCCAGTGTGATGGGCGAATCAGGGTAAGAAGAGAGGCAGGTGAAGTGATGCACCCATCATGCCTAGTGCCTACTGTACAAGCCTGTGGGGGTAGTATTATGATCTGGGGTTGCTGCAGTTGGTCAGGTCCAGGTTCAGCAACAGTATGAGCTCAAAGAATGAGGTCAACTGACTACCTGAATATACTGAATGAGCAGGTTATTCCATCAATGGACTTTTTCTTCCCTGATGGCACAGGCATATTCCAAGATGACAATGCCAGGATTCATCGGCTCAGATTGTGAAAGATGGTTCAGGGAGCATGACACATCATTTTCACACATGGATTGGCCACCACAGAGTCCAGACCTCAACCCCATTGAGAATCTTTGGGATGTGCTAGAGAGGGCTTTGCGCAGCGGTCAGACTCTACCATCATCAATGCAAGATCTTGGTGAAAAATTAATGCAACACTGGATGGAAATGAATCTTTTGACATTGCAGAAGCTTATCGAAACAATGCCACATCGAATGCGTGCCGTCAATCAAAGCTAAAGGCGGTCCAACAAAGTATTAGAGTGAATGACCTTTTTTTTTTTGGTGGCGACTTTTTTTTGGGCCAGGCAGTGCAAACTTTTACACTGCGTTTATTTTTATTTATCCCAAAATGTCCTTAAAATGATGCACTGGAGATTTTCAGTGCGTATGCATGCTTTATACATGAGGCCCCTGGAGACTGAAGAGAAACAATTAACCTTTATTGATCCTCCAAAAAGAAATCTGGCTGAGAATTTAGTGAGAGTTGTTAGAATAGAGCTTCACAACATCTGGTAGAAAAGATGGAAACAAATTCTCACACCATATTTATCTACATCTAAATCAATTCATAAATCAGCCAATCACACGGCAGCATCTAGTCATGTAGACATGGTGAAGACAACTTGCTGAAGTTCAAACTGAACATCACAATGAGGAAGAAAGTGGATTTAATGGTTGTTGATCTGAGTATTTACTGGGATTTCCATACACAGCCATCTCTAGGGTATATCTAAAATGACATTCCTCCTATCTGAAATAAATATCCTGGATGTCTATAAAGGAATTCTCACTAGGATAAACTCTAATTTCAGACCTTCACAATTCAGTTGTTACTAGTTATAGTTTTAATTTCAGATATCAGAAAACACCGATACAAACTGACGTAACATTTCGTTGTTGGAGCTCGTCTATAGACCACTCCGGCCAAATGCCACAACTAGACCGTCTGCCATTGCAATGGTGGCGTTTCTGTACACGTGTAATGTGAACAGATGAGAATGGGACTTTTTTCTGAACAACATGGAGGAAATCTGGAAGGACGTCACATTCCTGGTTGTTGGAACATTAGAGGAAAACTTTAATGTGGTAATAAGTGAATACGAAGATCACAGATATTTATTTCATGAAGATTTCTGCTGTCTGTGACAAAACTGGACATTTCTGCTGCTCAGTCCACTGATGTCAGTGTGTTCGTACTGGGGAGGAATATCGGACACACAGAGCAGAGGAGGAATAACTTGCTGCCACGGTGGAGAAAACACTGGATTTAATTCCAAACAACAAAAACACAGTAAATTATGGTGAACACTCATTAATCTGACACTATTTCATGCATCTATGCTCCCGAAAATGACGCACCACGTAAGTTATCATGCTTGCTAATGCTAACAGAGACAGCTGTGGTGTTGCTGTGAGTTAATGACTAATCTGGGAGATATTGTGAAATATGACGTTATTTGCTCTGATCAGGGCAACGCTGGGACCAGAAAATAAAAATAATTCAGTCAGATACACAAACGCATCACACGGCGGTGTCCTGCAGCCTTTAGTTTCATCTGCAGGACATGTGAAGACTATGTGATCTGTACAGTCCTTAAAGGTACAGTATGTAAAAAATCAAAAGTCAATGGCAGAAAAATGTGATATATAATTCAAAACTGTTTTTCTATTGGTGTGTAATTGTTTCACTAGAATAGCTGTTTTGTGTTTTTTTTTCTTAGAATGAGTCATTTATATATATTTGCTGGCAGGTGCACATATGGAAGCTGCCATATTTGTTTCACCGTTTTTACTACAGTGTCCCTGAATCGACAAAACAATATGTGTGAAGTGAGAATCCTCTGAACTGTGAAACTGCTGTATCAGCTTTGTTTAATGGGAGATAGAGCACTGTTTGGGATCAGTAATGCCTTAAAAGACATCAGAAGTAGTTACTCTGAGCCCAGTTATAGCTACACCTGAGACCACTGGTTCCATGCACAGATGAAGACATATTTTTGTCTGGGAGAATCTTGGCTAACAACCACTGTACATTCATAACAGAGTTTGGAATATGAAGTCATTTGAAAGAAAACACTGATTCTTTCAAATACCCATCTTTACCACTAGATTTCAGTAATTCTTACATACTGTACCTTTAAAGGAGCTAAAAGCGATTTTTTTTTTACCACTAGGTGGGGTGGTGAGCACCGTGCTGAGACCAAAACAAATGCCATGACTGACAGTCTCTTACGCCTGCCCCCTCCTCCCTCACCCCACTGTCTCCTCATCAGCAAAGGAATGTCTGCTGAAACAGAAACATTATCACAACAAAATGCTGGTTTTCTGGAAGATGTCAAATGACAAAGTGAGTACCTGCTAACTTTATAATACCGAAAGCGATATTATTTTATTTTGGCAAGTCAGAGGTTATAGTTTAGTCTGTAAGCAATGGCGTAATTTCCACGGGGGATAGGGGGGTTTTGACCCCCCAATAATCAGAGCCAGGTGATATAACCCCCCCTAAAAAATAACACACAAC
The DNA here is from genome assembly GCA_023101725.1 of Atherinomorus stipes. Lineage (NCBI taxonomy): Eukaryota > Metazoa > Chordata > Actinopteri > Atheriniformes > Atherinidae > Atherinomorus > Atherinomorus stipes. Next base: position 229,408 of record JALJCO010008013.1, on the reverse strand, counting down.
TCGGATTTAATAATAACATTACTGATCTTTTATGAACAAATTGTTAATCCTTTTTATTAGCTACAATATTTTCTAGCAAAACAACAGCACCTTTAATCATCTGGTATAGTAACGCACCCCCTCCCTCTTCCCCCGCCGTGTATTTGGTATTACCCATACCAGCCGCTTTCTATCTTATTGCTGTGTTTGATGGATGGAGGGAAACAGAAGACCAACAGTAATGTAAAGAAGAAAAGGTGGACAGACGACATGATTCATTGACGATCGACATCAACCTTAATAAAAAAGAACTGATTGGCCAAAGAGAGGTAAATACACGCACATGAGAGGTAAATACACGCACATGTGCGTCTTCATCTGTGCACTCCATCAGCGCGCGGACAGAGCGCACGTCGGAAAACACAGTAACCACTTAAAAGTAGACACACACGTGTTAGGCTTTTCTCTACCAGAGACCAGGATGTGGTCAGGTGTATTTTAGAAGAACTGAAGCTCCCCAAAGTTTTTTTGGAATATTGATTTCATTATTGACTTTCTAACAAAGCCCACATGGTAGTTATCCCTGTTAGGCTGATGCTAAGACTGTTATTTCCCAGCTGTCTCTGAACGCAGCACAACTTCGAAGTTGCAAGTTTCACCGTTTTGATCGCCTTCCTCTCCTGGTCGCGTGCTCATGGATGTAAACTGGATCAGTACATGATCCATGCTGAAGTTTAGAAATGCAGAGCAAAAAGCTCCCAAAGTTGTTGTTTGCTTGTTTGTTTGTTTTTTTTAATGCTTTGACGTTTCGGCCGTTCTTCACTGTATCACTTCCATCCAGCACCAGTCCTCACTATCTGGGATGCGCGTGATTTACTTCTGTATGAACTTTAGAAATGCGACGTGACTTCACAGCGTTCAGTTGTCATATGATTATTTAGTTTAATTATAATAATTAATTAGTTATTATATCATGTGTCAGTAATGGGGAGGTTACCTGCTACAGGTGCATGAACACTCTGCACTTTAAGGTTGTTCATGCATTCTGAGCTTGTTTTGAAATTAAATGTATTAATTAATAGATTATTGTAGCTACAGTGCATTTGATGCCACGTTACCATGTGTCTATTTCAGCACAAAGGGGGTCACTGGCCGTCATTCTCACACCCCCAAAAGACATGTTGGCACTTGAAAATTTAGCCCTTTAAGAACCCATGATGTAAAGGGCAGCTCAATGGATTATTATCATTACTTTTTTTTTATTATTTTGACTTCACAACATGAACATAATTTGGGTCTCAGTGAGAACTAATCATGGAACCTTGTATCATATTTATATATTTAATAAATGTTAAAAGATAAGTAATGCAAAACTCACAGTGACATATTTGTTCTAGAAGCTGTTTAATGCTCTTCTGCATGGATGTCTTTGATGTGTTTGACTTCATAGGAAAGTTTCACAGATTTTACAATGCAAGTTTTAATTGCATAAAAGTAAGAAACTACATCGGCCAGCAGTATGTATAATATATCTCTGTTCACTGTCCTGTAATGGGGCTGATTATAGCGGTGAAAAGTAAATAACTAAGTTTACTATTTATCCAAAAGGAAAAAGGAAAAGTATCACAATATACTGTATCTCTTATACAGACACCAAATAACCCTGACTTGTTTTACGAATGCATATTGTTAAATAACTAAATAAACAGGCAAAGAATCCGACCCCCCCAATGATGGACCCAAAGTTACGCCCTTGTCTGTAAGTAATTATTATGCCGTTAATTTCGCCTCATAATTAGCATCAAAAGATGCTTATAGTGTTGGCAAGTAGTACACAGTAACAAATGTACAATATAACGGCTGTATAAAACTTATCTGTAAAAAAAAAACCCAAGTAAGTTGCTAATAGTTGCAAAGTAATGTTGTAGATAGTGCAACTACTATCCGATTAAAAATGAGGATTACGTCTGTACACCCACTCAGTGTCTAATTTTAGTCTATTCATAACTAATAATCACTCACAGCGTTTGCTAAAGCTTCTCTGAAAACACGAGCAAAGATGTGAGCTACGTGGGTTCTGCAGTTATGTGGACTCAGCCGACAACTGTTTTTTTTTTTTTTTTTTATCAGAACCACATTCATCTGGCGCTAGATGACATCAGTACCGGTTCACCCAATACGCACACTACGCACGTTGCGTAGGGCCCCGCAAACTCATAAAGGCCCCGTGAAGGGATTTAAGAAAAAAAAAAAGTAAAAGAAAAAACCCTGACGACGTCACCACCCGTCGCGCATTTCCAGCACATCAGGCTGGAGAGGAGAAGTGAGAGATGAAGCGGAGTTAAAGGATACGAGGAAATGAGAAGGAAAGAACATGAGGATGAACCGCAGGAACAGCAGTCAGGGAACTGTCTGCTCTCGGTGGGAGAATGGGAAGGACTTGTACAAGTTTGCCCTAAATTACTGAGGGGGGTGCGCTCCGGTTTGCTGGCTGCTATCAGTTTAGTTTCGGTTTTGAAGTTACAACTGTACTTACAAAACAATAAAAAGTAAATGGATAAATGTTACACCATCCAAGACAAAAATAAAACAATGATGATGGTTCTGATTCACAATGGATTCATTCGGTTTTCCACACTGTAATGACAGGAAAAACTGTTTCAGCGGTCTGTATTCTGCAACCGTCTGTCCGTTATGCCTAACTGGCGTCTCTGTGTTACCATGACAACAGTGTTCAATTACAGAAATTAATGACTGTTTATCTATATTAACTCAGTTAACTGTCGATAATTATTACAGCTTTAGTCGAACCACTAATAATAGTAAAAGATAACATTGGCAAAAATGACAATAAGATTGTAATCAGACAGATAAACGTTCGTCTGTGCTAGCGTGCAGTGTCGACAGTGGGTTGACATGCTAACGCTAACAGTCGACGCTATCTTCACTTTAACTTTATATGACACATAAACCAAAATAACTGTGTACAACGGCAGACTCATTAAAACATCGTGAATATAAACATATATGGGCGTCAGTTTATGGATCTCACCTGTAATGACAGGAAAAACTGTTTCAGCGGTCTGTATTCTGCAACCGTCTGTCCGTTATGCCTAACTGGCGTCTCTGTACCCTTCTTAAGTTACAGCGTGGTTACCATGACAACAGTGGTTGCGCACTGCCCCCTACTGCCGTAAAGTAGTACCATTCTCTTAAATCAGGTGAGTCCATCATGAAGCCAAAACAACAATATAAGATAAATCAAAGAGATGGGGTGGAGTTATATAATCAATGGAAAAAAAATAATAAAATTCAGCAATGGAAATCATGTGCCACATAAACATTGACTGAGATTTAATTTTGTTTGCTTGGATAACCAACAGGCAAATGTCCAGTCGTCCTCAAAATTATTCATACTCTTAAATTAAATGAAAGGCTACATTCACAATAGTAATTCAAATAACAACAAACTAAAGAAACTAATAATTAATCTTTGAAAAATAGTAAAATTATAATTAAGTGAAGGAAAATATTGATTTTGAATTATGGTTAAAAATATAATTTAAAACAAACAAACAAACAAACAAAACTATCCCAGACACATCAGAGCACTTTTGAACAGTGGAGCAAAATACCTGTCAGCAGGTATAGAAGTCTTTTTGAACATTAGAAGAAAACATCTGATTACAGTGATTGTGTCAAAGTGTTGCTCAACAACGTTTTAGCTTCAGAGCCTCATTGTGCTTGTTTACTTGTTTTATTTCTTGTGTTTTTTTTTTTTTAGATTTCTGTCAAGCCACAATTAAAAATCGACAATTTTCATAGAATTTTTATTTATTATTACTTTTGTCAATTTCAACTTATTTCAGTGACAGCTGATTTTTTCTTTAACTGGAGGGTCTGAATATTTTGAGGACAACTGTAGATGCAGATATTTTATACAAATGTAAGAATTAAAATTCACAAAATACTCAGACAATGGTGCTAAATTAATCATTTGTATGATAACCTTCAACGTTAAAAGAAAGTTTTTATACTAAATTGATCTGTTAGAAATATTTGTTCCGCACAGCGCTCATTGTTTCATAATCTTTTTTATAATTCACTTATCTATGAGGGAGAACTGCAGCGAGGAAGAGTGAGTTCTTAAAGTTGTGCTCTTATAAGCTTAGAAGTCACTTTCAGTTATTTAAATATTATGTCATTAATAAATGTCATCAACTGATTTAATTAAACTGTTATTGAATATCATAAGCAATTTAAAAGGAACAGTGCACTCAGCTTCATCTGTATATTTTTTTTGTATATTCAGATATAAGTGATGTCAATGTAAGTTTTATTCTTGACAGGAATCTGGTTAATTCCAGACATTTTCAGACCAGATCAGTGGAGGAAATACAAAGAGGGACTCAAACAAGTAATTTAATCACGGATTCCCAATAATTGTCTGCGTTATAAATGACCATATTGCCACTGGTAGCTCTAAAACTGCTCATACTATTGATTTATAACTTGTTGACAAAGTTTTTGTAAAAGAAATGCAAGCTCCCATTCAGGGAGGCAGATGCTAGAGATAGATGTTTGATGTGCTAGTTTTTACTATTTTATATTGTCTTTTAGTGTTGCATTCATGTTTTTGTGTTTCATCCTGCTCATTCCTGATGTCTGCCTTTAGGCCCAGTTCTTTGGACTGTTGGGATGTTTTGGACTTGCTGCAGTTGGATCTTCATTCTCATCACTGGGACACAATGGAACAACACGCTTGTGCAGTTTATGAACACAGCTTAAATACGTCATTACAAACAGAAAAAGACATGCAACATTTATTTTATCTATAACATTTTCAAATAATCTTTTCATATTGTTTTTGTTCTAGATTAGATGTTTGAGGGCACGTAAACATTAAAGAGGGCCCTGAATAATCTTCCAATGATGGGTAGGCAGATGTGTTCTGAGATAAAAGGCTCAGCTGCTTAGGTGAGCAGCGAGCAGAGGGTGTTTATGCAGCTTCTGATCCAGAGCGTTGTACTTTTCATCAGCCAGTTCCTTCTGCCTGTAACAAACACACAGAACATCAGCATTTTTGAAGAGTTTGTAAAACTGTGTGCATGTGTTTTGTGTACCTGCTGATCCGTCTCTGGATGGCATTAATCTTCAGTGTTTTCTCAGAGCAATAGTCCTGGTACTCCTCCAACTGCTGCTTGCTCAACTCGTTGTGGGACTGCTGGAACCAGCTCTGCTTCACCTGCAGCTCCTCTGTCTCCTAAACACAAATTTAAGGGGCTATGTTAAATCACCAGCAAAGTCATGTCTCTGCTTCCCCCTTGAATAGTTTTAGGTGTTTAAGTCCTGCTGGTATTCTAAACTGATCATGCATGACTATCATTGCATCTTGTTGCATCAGACCTATTTTTTCTACCTCCTGTCTGAAATAGCATACCCAAAATAAATGAAGTATCTACACAATTACAAGAGCAGCGAAGCGGAGACGTGTGAAGTTACTACAGAAGTGTCAGAATCAACATACCTTGTCATGGCGTTGCTGGAGGAGGTTGGTCTGCTCCGCCTGTCTGTTTCTGAACTCAGACAAACAGCTCTGGTACAGCTGTTTGGCCTCCTCTGGACTCAAAACCTCTGGGTCGCCGAGCTGGATCAGGAAGGGAGCCAGGGCATCTTTCTCTTGCTCTTGCAGCCTACTTTTCATGTATGCAGCCATGGTCTTCTGCAGGAGCAGAGATCTGAATGACAACATGTCACCAACATGGCTGATGGAGAATCCCTGCCGCGATGCAGGAAACTCTGCCAGGCTCAGGTTTTTGTTTAACGCTGGAGTACACGTGTGTGTCTTACCTTATACCTTCTCTCTGCTGAGGCCTGTGCAGCTGCTGCTGGTGGGGTCCTAAGCTTAACCTCCCTCTCTTCCTTCTCTCTGCAGTCCACAAAGTCTCCGACCTGCTCACACATGAGAGTTCTTTCACTGATCATCAAATTTACAACAGATTACCGTATATCTGTTTTCACAAATATTATACTAATCCTACTACTAATACTAATCCTTACTAATACTAATCATTTCCCTTTTATCAAACAGTAGAACAAGTCTTATTTTGATTATGTTAAGACTTTGTGGCCATCAGTCAACTTTTTTTTTGTTTTGTTTTACAAATACGGTAAAGATAAAACTTTGTTTACCCACAGGGGAAATTCCCATCTTTGCAACCATAATGAAGAGAAATAAGTAAATGAATCAAAAGATATCAGATCAATCAGGAAATCTAAAACAACTGTGAAGAGTGAAATTAAATTAGATCTAAAATACAGAGAGAAACACAGAAAGAACAGAGAGGCAGCACTGACACCTAGACAAGACTTTTAGCTTGTGTGTTCAGTTTCAGATCTGCTGAATTAACACCCTGCTCTGGTGACAGCAACTCTCCAGGTTAGGAAAGGGACACCTTTTTCCTTGTTTAAGAAAGTCTGAGAACAGTTTCATTCTGGAAGAACGGGTGATTCTCATTAACTGCAATCATACTGTGGAAGTGAAGACATTCAGAAACAAGGTGCAGGTGGCTACAATTCATCGATTTTGGACTCACATTTACATCTTACAACACAAAATGAATTTGTATTCCATAAAAGCTGAATTTAGATACATGTTGGGGATTTTCGTCAATTGCAATTATCAATAATACTAACACTCTTTTTTTCTTTTCTTTTGGGCAATAAATTCTCTTTGTGATATACGTTTATGTTATAGACCCAATATCAGACATTTCAAAACCTAAAATCTCAACTAACACCCTTTCACAGAGGAAAACACCTGCTAACATCTGGCTGTGATATTTAATTGGCATCCTGTCCATAAGATACATAAGTCTGCAGAAGTGGAGGGTATTTCTCATTATCACTGAGGGTACGGCGCGCGGGGCTGCCAGGGCGGGCACAGAGCGTGACCTGCAGACTGTGAAACTGACCGCCACAGAGCCTAACTGGCAGCTCAGTCTGCCTGACCACGTGGGCTTGCTCAGGGTCCAGTCAACTGTGGTCAGGACTCGGTGGATCATTCTCACCATTCAGGATCCTGTCATGTTATAAGTTTGTCATCAAACGACCGTAGTTGTGGCTAACTGGTATCACTCCAGTTCTGGGAGTAAGTTGTAGCCTCTGGTTCAACTACTCATTACTACTGAAACGGTTGTAATGAGTTTTAGCTTCTACTTTTAGTCAAAATAAATAAAGAAAAACATCAGGATCTGATTTTAAATCAGTTCTGCTTTAAATCCTTGTAAACACAAGGTCACATGTCAGTCCGGTCTGGTAAACTGGAACACCTGGAAAACTCTGGAACATGTTCACCTCTCTCAGCGACTCTTGGATTTGGGAAATCCCATCCTTCTCGTCCTTCATGTGCTCTATTAGGATCCTACAGAGAGTGAAGGTCTTAAGTGGCTTCTCGGACAGATCCACCTGAACACCCCCCCACCCACACACACAAACACACACATTGTGACTGGAATGGAAGGTCATTGGGCAGCTCAAATATTGTGCATTTTCCCTTGTTTTGCTGTGCTGTGGTGTCGTACCTGGAAGGTGGTGACCATTTCTTGAGTGAAATATTTGCCTGCCTTTGGCTTTATGAAGCTCCTCTTTGAAGGAATAAACCTGTGCTCCATCAGGTGATAGGTTAACTCGATTCTCCCCTGATGCACCAGGAACACCCTCTCAGCCACATCTTCATTGGCAGGTTTGGATTCATTCCGGCTGAAACGCTCCACCACTTTCTGAAACATACATGGGGGAGAATATTTCGTATAATCTAAAATATCCAGGGGTCTCATTTATAAAACTGCGTAGGATTTTTACTAAAAGTGTACGTACCCCCAAAACAAAAAGTTTGCATATGCCAAAAAATAGTCCGATTTATAAAATGTTCAAGCAATTTCCCCTTTATAAATCACACTCTTCCTGGAAGTTTGTGGATCAAAACCAAATCAGTTCTCCCTTGTGCCATTTTCAACATTCCCAGAAAATTTCATCTAAATCTGTTCTTAACTTTTTGAATAATTTTGCTAACTAACAGAAAAATTAACAGGCGCTGGCTATTACTTTACCTCCTTAGCAGAGGGAAAAACTAAAATTAAAATGAAAACTTCTGTAATAAATCCTGTTTTACATTCAATGCCAGGAAGAATCTTGTTGTTTTTCATGGAGCAGTAAGATTAATAACTGACTGTTAACCCCTCGCTCACCGTTGCGCTCTGTGCTTTCTGGCCATCATTATCTATTTGCTGACTCCTGCACTGGTATTTCTTCATCACAAATGAATTCATTTTACATCTTTATCATATTTGCTTACCAGTACACTTAGGGTCTCGTTAGAAGTTCTCCAAACCAGTTGTGGAGACTGACCCGGCTGACCGAAGACGACGTGATGGTAAAGGAGGAAGTCGCTCCGCCCCTTGAAGCATTCCTTCATTTCATTTGGTGACAGCTGCCTCTGCACCAGATCATTGAGATGAGTGCTGCTGAACTCCATCTCCCGCTCAGTGCCTGCGGTCACAGACCTGCACTTGTGGACTGAGGAGCATAAACACACCACCACCCAGCAGAATGACTCACATCATCTGATGTTTGACATGATTCACTCCTGAACAGTTCTTTTGAAAGGTCCTGCATCAGATAGATGATATTAAAGGTCAGCCTTGCACTACAGACCAGAGAATACAGTTTGTATCATGTAACGTGGAGAAAAAAGTCCTGTCCAAGCTACATCTGTGTAGGGTTCTAACACATTTCTCCATACGCTGTCAAAAAATTGTTCATTTCTTGAACCAAATTACTGCATTTACTTTGTGATGACAGCTGTTGTTTATTCCTCTCTGCATATAAATTTTGTCTGATTCTGCCCACTCAAGGCAGATGGCTCCTTCCTGGTTCTAATCGAAGTTTTTCTTTCTAGTTCTGGTTCTGATAGAGGTATTCCTCTCCACTTTCTTGCCATGCAGCTCAGGATGGAGGACTGAATCAAAGAGATTTGATAAAGTGTACTGGTTTATATGAACAGTTGTTATAAACTGGACTGATGTGGCTCATATAATGGATTTGTTTTAATTGGATAATAACTGAACTACAATGAATTGGATTGAATTGGACTGTTTCTATAAAATTGCTGTGAGATGACTTAGTTGTGAATTGGTGTTGTATAAATAAAGCTGAAGTGAATTTAAAGGAATCCTGATTTGTTTTCTGCTTATGGGACTTTTCTTGAGCTGCTGTTTGCTTTTCATTTGCTTTTCTAGCTTGGTAATTTTTGCAACTGAAGGACTGAATAAAGTATAATCACAATATAACATTAAAACATAAAAAGCTCTGGTATCAAAGTGTATTATTATCACTAAATTCAGGAACTGGAATCAGAACTGGATTCAGCAAATAGGGATCAGAGCATTTCTACATGCTTTTCAACAGCAAATATTTTCCATAGCCGACTGATACCAGCTTAGTTTTCCTGTTTCAGAAGGTTGCATTGTGGGTAATCTGATAGTGATGTAGATGTTTAGGGTTTTTAGTGAGTGTTCAGCAGAGGGAGAGCAAAGCAGAATCTAAAGGTACGAAATGAACACAAACTGATTCAAAGAGTCTGAAGAAGGTGAAGCTGAAGTCACATGTTTAGATGTCATAATGCTGGTCTTGGTTGTTTTAGGAACATGCTGTAAAATCAGGTCATAAAGTCAGATCTGAGTCCATTCAGTACTGATGCAGCAAGATGATTCCCAATTTGCATCTCAGCAAAACCTATAGTTTGGGAAGGCGTGTGGGTGAAGGTGTGTGTTACAGCTGTGTGTTGCAGGCATGTCTGGTGATACACGGTCAGCTGGAAATCAGCTGAGAGCAGACTTACATAAAAGGTGGTCGTTTCTTCCATATTTGAAACGTTCTGCTGTGAAGTTGTTGAGCTTATTGATCTCTCTCTCCTCCAGCTTGTCACATCTGTATTTGTACCACTCCTTCACCACCGCAACCTCAGCACCTTCAACACACACACACATTTCTCTCAATGACAATGTTTATCTGAAAATACAACTTAAATAAAAACTTTAGCTCTGCTCCAAAGCAACGCTGATGTTCAGGACTCACAGTCCAGGTCTGTGTATGTGGTTAGTCTTGCGATGAGGCCGTCTGAGTTCAGATACGGTGCAAACTTCTCCAGCTTAGCTTTCCTGTAGCGGATCACCTTCTTTCCACCTGGCCAGCGTGTCTCCATGTCTGAATTAAAATAAGAACTTCAGTACGGTACGGTATCAGGTATGTTTGGCTTTGAGAATAAATCAGCACTCTGAGCATATTCTTCTGCCCAGCAACCTCCTCAAGCTCTCCCGCCTAAATCTAAGATATAGATCAGCCTGAGATCTGCCTCCTGGTCTCGTTCTAGTTGGACGGGTTAAGGAGGCGCCTCGAAGGCAGATTGGACTATTTTGATGCGGAAGACCTGGAACTCCTCCCCCTACAGGATGACTGAGCTCCTTCCCTCATCTTTAAGGGAGCTCCCAGCCACACATCACAGGCAACTCTTTGCTTGAGTCCACAATCTCACTCATCCCAGATTTCTGACTCGCCTCTCTTCAAAAAACAAACCAGTTCACCATCTCCAAACAATGACAAAGAGCAGCCGAGTCTCGCATCGACCAGAAACATGTCTGACTCACTGCTGGTGAACTGAGCTCTCACATCAGCTGCCAGAGCTCAGTATCCTAAACAACATCCACGTCTCTGTTCAGCTGTTTTAATATTTTCTATAGGCTGTTGCAACTTTTACCTTTTAGTGAGATGGTGACATAACTGAGCCAGGACCTCGGCATCTCAAACGCTCTGGGCTGCTCCTCCTTTTAAAAAGGACAATGAGTTTAAAATGAACCTCATTCATAGTGACATTAGGCCTCGTTCACCAACAACTCTTACTGACAAATTTGTTCTCAGGTCCTACAGGTCCTTTACTGATTTAGCTAAGTACATTAAGTTTAATAGTTTCAACATGTTAAACATCAAAAATGAATATTCGGTCTTTCCTTAACTGCTGCATCAACAGAGGAATTATAGTTGAGGGAGAGGAATCACTACCAAAAACCTATTTTCAAAGGGATTTTATATTTCTTCCCTCCAATTTTGTTCTTCTATTGTAAATTAGACAACAATTCAAACAGAAAAGGAGGAAATTGCTGAAAAAGACATTAAGGATTAAGTTTGAAATCTGCAAAATGGAAAAAGATTTCCCCTTATTTTTCATACTTATCAAAATCCCATGAACAGATGTAAACAAATCGTTCATTTGTCTGTTATGACTTTTCTCTGTTTAAATAATTTGTTTCAGTGTTTTTTCATTATCATTTTTTTTTACATTAAGATAAATGTTTCCATCTGCGTGCCAGTTTAATTCCACCTTCTCATGAGTCTAAACATCTATCAGCAGAACTGTGACATAAAAATAAACGTCATCAACCCTCAGAAACCACCTGATTGATCTCCTTTTTCTTCGGGACATCTTGAATCAGCTGTTTTTTATTAGTTGCACCATACAGCAATGGCTCCCACATCTGTAAATCTTCCAGGTCAAACACCATGTCCTACACACACATCACAGGCGTGTTTTCAGAGGAATATACGGTATGTTGTGACAGATTTCTCTGAAGAGACTGTGTGCTGGCTGTCCCTGTGTGGAGGACTCACAGTGCAGCCGTTCCTGCAGTCCTGCATGTTAACAAAATAGTTGAAGTTGTTCCAGCTGAAGTTGTCTGTGGGGTAGCTGTTTCCGGTCAGGGGGTCGATGAAGAAGTTCTCCTGGATGCTGCGGCTCCCCGCCAGCACCAGCACCCAGCAGTGGACCCGCAGCCCTCGGAGGGGGTCGGCAGGCCGCTGCTCCTGCTCATGAAGGGAAACAAAGATGAGTTTCATGTCTCCATCTCAGAGTTTACTGAGTCCCGTGAAGGTCATTTAACAGCTACAAAGCAGAAATTCTCCTTTATTTATAAGAAACTAGTTCCTTATTGAGTTAAAAGTTTAGAGTTATAATGAAACACCACTGAAGCTTATTATGGGATAGCACTGGGGACAGGGTTTAAATAAGATCACCCTGAGTCCATATCATAGCTGGAAACAGTAACAGCTGTAATGATTACACATAGTTGTGTCAAACACACAGCTCCGGTTATTTTTTTAACCTTAAATAAGGTCTGTTTAATGATTGTGGTTATAATGTTTTAATTTCTAAAGTATACTCGAAGATGACTGTCGGCGGTATTTGATGTCTTTCCTCCATAACAAGTGGCTTTAATTAAAAAAAATCTTTAGTCTTTAAATTTGATCAGTGCAGATTGATTCATTTTTATGTCCAGACAGATGTCGACAGAAAAGCAGTTTTTCTATACTGATTAAAATCCTGATTTCCTCTCAGAATATGATGATTGTTGGTAGCTCTGAGCCACCGTGTCCAGCCGAGTGAATCTGACCCCTGTCCTCTCACTGCTCCAATGCATCTCAGCAGCCAGAAGTTTCCTTCTGTTGTTGTCATGAGTGATAGGAAAAGTGTGATTGATCTCCAGCTGCAGATTTTGTTGACTAGTGAGAAAATCACGTTACCTCCTTTAATTTCTGCTCCAGAAGCAGCGCAGCTTCGGCCTCCCGCTTCTTCTTCTCCTGCTGGCTCAAAAAGCGGCTCTTCATCTCCCTCAGAGGCTTCATTGAGTATTTATTCTCCTGCTCCTCCTGTTGAGGAGTCTCACTCTGCAGATTCAACACACACAAGATTAAATCATTGTGTTTGACTGTGTCTGGAAGGTTGTGCTGGGCCCCTGCAGCACCTACCTTCTCCTCCAGCAGGGGGCACTGCTGCAGGCTCTGGTCCAGCAGACACATCTCTCTGACAGCGTAGCCGCTGACGCAGTACGCATCGTAGTTGACCCCCAGGAGCAGGCTGCACAGCAGGGTGGCAAATTCAAAGCAGGTTGCTCTCTGAGTCTGCAGCACCGAGGTGGGGGACAACAGCTGCCTGGGCTGCAACAGGACACACACCATCACTGTCAGACACACACACTGAAGATAAGTGGCGTGTTAGTGCAGAATGATATGAATGTGAACATTTTCAGAGGCATCAGGCAGACCATTGAAAATTTCCCTTCACTCATTATAAACCCCATCGAAATATTTTACTGATATAAAAAAGCTTTCTTTAGGAAAATAATCATTTTTTTCAGTTTGTCGCAAAAATCTGTAGGCTGTAAAAAAAAATAAAAATAATAAAAAAAGATTCATCCTGAGACATTATGACAGAAAATGAGATAAGTGGATGAAATCACTGTCTTCTCTGACCAGGTCTACAGGCGGCTCCAAAGGCTCCAGGGACAGGAAGTCAGCCACAAACGAGGCGCAGCCTTGCCAGGTTAGAAGTTTGCAATGGCTCGTTGTCGTGGGACGAAGAGTTGTTGATACGAACTTCTGATTATTAGAACAAAAACATGAACATCAGATGTATAAACATCCAGTTTTCAGTCTATTTGAGCACAGAGAGGTTTGCTGGGACTTCGTCTGACAGAAAAGATCTACAAATGACAGATGTTACCCTGACTCCACATTCATTCAGCGGAGAGAGCAGCAGCGGTTTGCGGTCAGAACAGAGGACTGAGTACTGACGCTGGAAGTTGTCTGCGATGGCCAACAGTCGGGTCTCGTGTGGAGAGTTCATCCTGTAGGACTCAGGAACGCTGAGGGAAAGAGGGGAAAACACTGCAGCCTTACAGTTATCACTCACACGCTAACATTTGGCAGCTTTCATTTTACGCACATTTTCAGATATTTGTACTTTGAGAAGGGGCAACAGGAACAAACCAAATCAAAGAGTCAAGTTTTTTTCTGTTATTTCTCCATTAGTGTCTTTTGCATCTATATCAAGTGAAAACTGTGTAAGCAGGAACTGGATGACAGCTGCTTACAGAAGTTAGCTGGCTATCAGCTGAATGAAAACTGATTGCCTGCTTCTTGGTCATTGGTTGGACATTATGGGAGAAATTTAGACCATGGAAAGACTGCTGTACCACCTGCGGCTGAAGATGTCTACCTTTCATCAAAAATGAAGGAAATGGATTGCATTGAGCTCAATGCTCACCCTTCACCCCCACCCCACTTTTGTTCTGAGCATAAAAACAGCTATCCAGTTTTTGTTTTTTTAAAGTGTTTTTTTCCCCTTCATTTTTCTTTCAAGAAAAAAAAAGTCTAAAAGGACAGACATGAACGACCATAAAATTAAACCTATTAGTTATTAGATTAATGTTCTCAGACAGGTGAAAAATATCCTATTTGTGTCTTCTAAAATGTTAATGTTTTCTGTAAAGCATCAACAAATTTATTAAAAACAAAGATTTTAAGGATGCCAGAAAAGTAGATGAGATATAGTCATGAATCTTGTCCAATATTAAAATAATCAGTCCATGTGGCTAATTGTGAATGTCAGAGGTCAAATGATAGTATTAATATGAAGGAAGAAATTAAAAAAGGACAGTTTGAATCTTCAGGGGACAAAAATTAAAGCAAGAGTGACGTTTGTGTGAGAAATGGATGCTCACCAAAGCTCCTGAGGGTCTGAAATTTGGCTCTTAATTAGAGTTTGTTCCATCTGCTTTGTAATATCCCCCTCCTCTCCTTCTTTACTTCTTGTTTGCTCATAACCAGCAAACTCCAGTTCAGTCTCCATCTTCCACCAAAGGATTGAGTCTGTCTGCAGCTAAAGATTTAAGAACACACAAAATAGGCTACAGAGAAAAAAAAAATCCACTCTAAACTTTAAAATTATTTAGACTGTATATACAATTTATATATATAAAAAAGAAAAAGAAAGAAAAGAAAAATCAGACAGTATCAAGGCTGTTAGAAGAAGAAATATAAAACACAACAGACAGTAAATGGCAGAAAAAAAAAAAGATAAAAAGGATTAGCTGACTGGCACAAGTCTGAAACGTTCATGATTAAAATTATTATCATATATATATATATATATATATATATATATATATATATAAACTTTTACAGTTACACACCTCTGCATAGAAGTATTTACTTTAAAAATGGATAGAAACTTTGGAAAGTTTGGGGCTTATGTTTTCCTTCCCTGTTTGTAGCTACTTTTCCAGTGTTGCTAAAATATGTATGTAAAGGAATGTTCACGTTGTTTAACTGATGACAGACCATGCAGACGACAGGAAGCTACAGTAGTACAACCCTGTTTGCCGGTTTGTTTTTTTTTTTTTTTTATAAACGAACATTTGGGTTATCATAGTAATGGTTTCTAGTTTAACAAATACAGTAAATTAAACAACTCATTGCCCTTAATAAACTGTGTTTAATGCTTTACTCACCCAGTGCAATTTAAATGAAGGACTTTTAGTGGGAAAATCTGCGCTTTTCTGTTTAGCTAACAAAACGTTTTCGAATGTTTTTTTCACATAAATGAGTTTCCATGGTAGCAGTAAGCCGAACCGAGAGCGCTGCCTTCACGTCCCCTCGGAGATAATTAAACTTTAATTTAAGCTTATTAACAAAAGGAGTACTTCCGCTCCGGGGCTGCAGCCGGATAGTATTAAACAAAAGACACATTTCTATATCTTAATCAGTACCGGTTCACCCAATACGCACACTACGCACGTTGCGTAGGGCCCCGCAAACTCATAAAGGCCCCGTGAAGGGATTTAAAAAAAAAAAAAAAAAAGTAAAAGAAAAAAACCCTGACGACGTCACCACCCGTCGCGCATTTCCAGCACATCAGGCTGGAGAGGAGAAGTGAGAGATGAAGCGGAGTTAAAGGATACGAGGAAATGAGAAGGAAAGAACATGAGGATGAACCGCAGGAACAGCAGTCAGGGAACTGTCTGCTCTCGGTGGGAGAATGGGAAGGACTTGTAGGCCTACAAGTTTGCCCTAAATTACTGAGGGGGTGCGCTCCGGTTTGCTGGCTGCTATCAGTTTAGTTTCGGTTTTGAAGTTACAACTGTACTTACAAAACAATAAAAAGTAAATGGATAAATGTTACACCATCCAAGACAAAAATAAAACAATGATGATGGTTCTGATTCACAATGGATTCATTCGGTTTTCCACACTGTAATGACAGGAAAAACTGTTTCAGCGGTCTGTATTCTGCAACCGTCTATCCGTTATGCCTAACAGGCGTCTCTGTGTTACCATGACAACAGTGTTCAATTACAGAAATTAATGACTGTTTATCTATATTAACTCAGTCAACTGTCGATAATTATTACAGCTTTATTAGAACCACTAATAATAGTAAAAGATAACATTGGCAAAAATGACAATAAGATTGTAATCAGACAGATAAATGTTCGTCTGTGCTAGCGTGCAGTGTCGACAGTGGGTTGACATGCTAACGCTAACAGTCGAGGCTATCTTCACTTTAACTTTATATGACACATAAATCAAAATAACTGTGTACATATACAACGGCAGACTCATTAAAACATCGTGAATAGAAACATATATGGGCGTCAGTTTATGGATCTCACCTGTAATGACAGGAAAAACTGTTTCAGCGGGCTGTATTTTGCAACCGTCTATCCGTTATGCCTAACTGGCGTGTCTGTACCCTTCTTAAGTTACAGCGTGGTTACCATGACAACAGTGGTTGCGCACTGCCCCCTACTGCCGTAAAGTAGTACCATTCCCTTAAATCAGGTGAGTCCATCATGAAGCCAAAACAACAATAAAAGATAAATCAAAGAGATGGGGTGGAGTTATATAATCAATAGAAAAAAATAATAAAATTCAGCAATGGAAATCATGTGCCACATAAACATTGACTAAGATTTAATTTTGTTTGCTTGGATAACCAACAGGCAAATGTCCAGTCGTCCTCAAAATTATTCATACTCTTAAATTAAATGAAAGGCTACATTCACAATAGTAATTCAAATAACAACAAACTAAAGAAACTAATAATTAATCTTTGAAAAATAGTAAAATTATAATTAAGTGAAGGAAAATATTGATTTTGAATTATGGTTGAAAATATAATTTAAAACAAACAAACAAACAAAAAAACTATCCCAGACACATCAGAGCACTTTTCCCATGAACAGTGGAGCAAAATACCTGTCAGCAGGTATAGAAGTCTTTTTGAACATTAGAAGAAAACATCTGATTACAGTGATTGTGTCAAAGTGTTGCTCAACAACGTTTTAGCTTCAGAGCCTCATTGTGCTTGTTTACTTGTTTTATTTCTTGTGTGTGTTTTTTTTTTTAGATTTCTGTCAAGCCACAATTAAAAATCGACAATTTTCATAGAATTTTTTATTTATTATTACTTTTGTCAATTTCAACTTATTTCAGTGACAGCTGATTTTTTTCTTTAACTGGAGGGTCTGAATATTTTGAGGACAACTGTAGATGCAGATATTTTATACGAATATAAGAATTAAAATTCACAAAATACTCAGACAATGGTGCTAAATCAATCATTTGTATGATAAATGAGAATGTAAATAATTGCCTACATTTGAAGTATATGAAAGTAAAACAAGCACAGCCAATTTGATGGAGATGAATTAATATTAGCCATATCCATATAACAGGTGCTGTGTTTAAGTTTTCTCCTACAAGCAGCAGCACAGACAGAGCAGGTTCATCTAGGACAGGAACAGAGGAGCCAGCTTTATCACCCAGTGCAGGCACATCCACAGATGTGCAATATATATACATTATGTTTAAAGCACTGGGTGTCATGTGCAACTATTGAAAGTTTTTGCTGATCCATTAGGAGGGCCCCTTACCAGAATTTTGCCTAGGGCCCCTTGGAGGTCTGAACCGGCTCTGGATGACATCGTATTTTTATCTAATTACTACGACAGGCAGCAGCGTCCTGTCCGCTGAGGCTGGCATCGCGAGTGGAAGAGGGAGTCTCGAGTTTGACATGGAGCTGCACCGAGGGTGGAGGGGAGCTGGAGCAGCAGAGTCTGGATGTCCTGACTGCTGCCAGGAAACAGCGAACTGTGCCTCTATCTAGGACGTATTCTTTCTAATGGTCTGGATTAAATTTTACAAATGTCAACATGTTGTGGCTAAAACATGATTTATAGAATACTTTTATACATATTTTGCAGAGGCAGCTTCAGCAGTTGTCCCTGGATGAGAGGAGAGTTTGGGTCAGGGACTCTGAGGGACAGCCTGGACTGGTTTTTGATGCTGTGTCGTCATCGTGCTCCAGCATCTGCAGGGGTTCAAGGAGCACCGTGAAACTACGCCCACAGACGTGCAGGAAGTGCTGTGGTCAGGAGCAGCAAACCAGCATCTTTGTCCCTTTACTGCCCTGATGCTGCAACTCACGCAGACGTCATCTGGTCATGAGCTGTTATTTCAAAATACATTTGAGGTTCAGTTAGTTATAAACAACATTATGGCTGCAATGTTTATGTTAATGTTTATTTTTTCGAACTGAGGTCGATTTTCTTAATATTGAAAAACCACTTCAAATAAGTCATTTTCTCCACTTTGCAATCAGGTAAACCCAGTTCAACAGCTCCATGTCTGGACCATATAACCAAAGACCAGCAGGGATCCTTGTTCATCTTAAAAAATAAAATAATCTAAGATCAATCAAATGGCTCTTACAACCATTATTGAAAATAAAAAAAAACAAAAAAAAAACAACAACAAACCCCCCCCCACCACCAAAAAAAAAAAACAACTATTACTGCGAATATACTCATACCCATATATCCAGAATGAAGTCTGTTTCAGTCCAAAATGGCGGACACGTGTTTCCAAAAACACAGCTTTTTTTTTTTTTTTTCGTTCTTCTTAAGTAAAGAAGTTTTTTTTTAAACAATAATTTTCTAAAGAACATTTTTCAAACAGTTAATATCAACATCAGATACAACAAATGCACAGGGATTCGAGAAATAAAGATAGATTGATAGATAGCTGTAAAACAAAAAAGGAAAAGGAGGAGGAAGGGGAGGAGAGAGAAGGCTAGGATTTTTCAACATATTACAAGTCTCAATTATTGTATAAAGTTTCACAGCAAACTTCCCTTTCATATGTTTCACAGAAGAGAAATACCAGTACAGCTCTCTGTGAAAAGCAAAAAATTTGGGAATGGAATTCATAAATCTGTTCTTGTGTATAAAAAACTTTCCGAGTATTACGATTGAGTTAATCAGCAAATTGTGACAGACATTTTTGACAATAAAACCATATAAAATATTTTCTTTCTTAAGGTCAGGAACTGGCAGAAATTTAGCTAACCAGTGGAATAAATCATCCCAAAAGGCATTGATAAACATAGAATCATAAAACATATGATCTGTGGTTTCATTGTGGTTGGTACAGAATTTACAGTTATTGCAGTCAAAACCGAAACGGTTAGAAAGAAAACCAGATGAAGCATAAATTACATTAAGAATTTTATAATGAATTTCTTTGGCTTTTAGTGTAATGGGGTAATTAAAGAAGGAAGATTTTAAATATTCAGAATCTTTTTTGGAAAAAAATTGGAGATGGAATTGCGAGCCATAGAGAGTGGATATAGTTCTTTATTAAATATTTGCCTGATAGTGAGGTAAGTCGCTTTAGATTCAAACAAATTAATTCCCTGTACCAAAAGCGAAGGAAGATTTGGAGTAGAGCCATTTCTATGTAAATGAAATACCATTGTAAGTATTTGTTTAGGTATTGCATTGATAACTTTTTTATATTGATGTTTGTCTAATATATTAAATTAAGCACACAAGTCATCAAATGATAGCAGGTTACCATTACCGTCCAGCAGATGTAAAACAGACCATATGCCTCTGTCTAGCCAGTTTTGTATAAACAGGGATTTACAGTTATGTAAAATATATCTGCAGTTCCATATCGGGATATTGTGGGAACTAAAATTATGTTTGTAAATCATTTTCCAGTAAAACAGAATTTGTTCATGAAAGAAAGAGTTTGTGAGTTTCTTTAAGTCATAATTACAATTAAGAAGAAATTTTATGCCTCCTTGTTAGATACCATTGGGGATGTAAAACCAAATTAGTTTTTTATTGTTTATGAATTGTTTCAGCCAGTTTATTTTGATAGTGCCATTGATTCATTCAAAAATCACTTGCCTTAATACCACCTTCTTCATAGTTCTGGATCATTTTACTCTTTTTTTATATAATGCATCTTACCCTTTCCAAATGTAGTTAAAGTTTGCCTGATTTATTGCTTTGATTGCTTCCTTAGGTACTGATAAATAGGGCTTGGAAAAAAATCGATACACTGAAATATCGGGATATTTTCTTATACTGATATCATATCGATATGTAAAATTACTAATGAAATCTCGCGAGATTTTGTTGTTCAGTCAAGAAAAAAATCTCGCAGGTTTTCGTTGGTAAAATAGAGCAATATTGCATTTTTGAATCTCCATATGAAATCTGCATATGAAAATATCCCGATATTTCAGTGTATTGATTTTTTCCCAGCCCTACTGATAAAGATTGAGCTGGATAGATAAAACGGGAGATGGGTTCAATTTTTTAAGTAACTTTTGACCGATAATAGATAACTCTCTCTGAGACCAGGAATTAAAATGAGCTTTACATTTTTCCAGATTTTCCCAGATATGAGTTTTGGTTGATAAGTTTATGTCTTTTGTAATTTGTATGCCGAGATATTTAACTGTTGTTTTTACAGGTATGGAATTAATGGTTGTCAAATTGCAATCATGAATAGGTAAAAGTTCACATTTATTCAGATTAAATTTTAGACCAGATGCTTTTGAGAAGAAATCTATTGTCTCTAGAATTTTGGGGAGTTGGTTGCAATTTGTCATAAATATGGCTGTATCATCAGCAAGTTGGCTTATTGTTATTTGTTTATCAAGTATCATCAGTTTTTCAAATTCAGATTTTTTAACAAGAATTGATAGCGTCTCAGTTGCAATAATAAATAATAGGACACCCCTGTTTAATTCCTTTTTGAATGGGGAATCTTGGCGACGTATCTTGTGGTAGGAGGACAGGGCTATTTGTATCTTTGTAAATTAATCTAATAATGTTTACAAATTGTTCACCAAAATTTAAGAGCTCAAGTGTACGAAATATAAATCTGTGTTCAATCGAGTCAAAAGCTTTAAAAAAGTCCAAAAAAAAAGAATAAAACTCTTGTCTTCTATAAGATAATGATAGTCAAGCAGGTCAAGTACAAGTCGTATATTGTTATGTATTGAACGTCCCCTAATGAAGCCCGACTGTGTATCTGAAACAATGTTCTCGATCCCCAGTCTAAGTCTGTTTGCAAAAATTTGAGTCAGAACTTTGTAATCGTTATTAAGGTCCAAGATTGTCAATTATCTTTGAGTTTTTGCCAGGTTTAGGAATTAGGGTGATGACTCCTTGTTTCATTGTAGTTGGTCAAATAAAATCATGACATATTTCCTTTAGCATGTTTAATAAGAAATCTTTTAGATTATTCCAGAAATGCTTGTAAAAGTTACTTGTTATACCATCTGATCCAGGGGATTTATCTAATTTTAAGCAATTTTGTGCTCTCTCCACTTCTTCCATTTTAATTTCAGCATCACAAGTATTTTTAAAGCATTCATCAAGAATCTGTTCCTTGATTAATTCTAAGAAAGTTTCAGCAGCAACATGTGAATAAGAGGAAGAATATAATTGACCATAAAACTGAAAATTGCTCTGGAGATTTTGACAGGATCAGTGCATTTTTGGTCATCAATTATTAGTGTTTTTATTGTTCCAAAAACACCCCTGAGTGTCGGCTCTTGGTATCTTTGCTCTTTGTTGTGAGCTTGCCTTCTGACCTCCGGAACAGCAGGTGGCGGTAATCGCCGTAAACACCAAGAAGAAGAAGAAGAAGAAGAAGACGACGAAGAAGAGAGAGGGCTCGAGCAGAGTTTCTCTGTGAAAACGTCCATGTGAAGGTAAGTGAAGCCGTTTTTAATCTCTGTCTCGTTGGTATCAGCTGTCAGCAGCAACGGGCTCAGAAGCAGGTTTCAGGGGGAAGCTGCTGTTGTGTAATTCACAGTTTTCATGTGCTGCAGCGCCGGCTGTGCTAACAACGGCTAATAACAATAGCCTTAGCAAACACGTTGTTTTGCTAGGCTGCTATCTTGTTTTCCGACCTGTAAATAATGGTAAATAATGGTACACAGCCGTTGTAGTTCTTATTCGGGGAGCTAAAGTCTCAAAAATGGGTTGAACCTGTCATCGCCTGTTACACTTTTTATTTGTGTTTGTTCTTATAACTTAGACCAATAATTTTACTTAAAAACGGTAAGTTGGATACAGGTCTGTAGTTATCAAGCATGTTTGGGTCTACATTGCTCCTTTCAGAAGGGGCCGCTGTTTTAAAGGCAGTGGGGAAAACACTCGTCTGAAGAGAGAAATTTACAGTATTTCAAAGCTCAGACTCAATGGCCCTCATTTATCAAACGATCGTATACGACGAAAATCTGTGCGTACGACCATTTCCACGCAAGACTCGGCATTTATCAATTTTTCGTGTACCCAAGTTTGAGTCAGTGAGGGTTTGCAGCGCAGCAGAACATGAAAATATTTATTAACCAAACCACAAACTGTCATGCCGGTGCCGGTGAAACATCTTTTGGTGGCGAGTCTCTTATTGGACCACTTTTTCTGACCCATTGGATAAAGAATTGTGACGTTGCTATCGGCTGTGGGCTGTTATTAAATTTCATAACTAATAAAAAAGAATAAACCATATAATCCAGGCCTAGATTGAGACTTTTATTAATATCTCAGTCAGTCATACAACACCGGTGAGGCTGACTGATCCTCTTCCACGCAGCGTTTTTGTGCACGTCTCTGACTTCGGTTTTTAAGCTGCCAAACACCTCTTTAATCTTTCCCACCTCACAAATGAGGAATTCTGTCTTGATCCCCCCAAAATGTTCTTTTTTGGCAGAATCTCTCCTCTCCATGGTTCAACCTCGCTGGGCGTAGCCTCATCATTATGCATGTTTAAGGGCGTAACCGTGGGCGTGACATTTAAATGACGATGGATTTCAGCTGTGGTATTTATCAAGACTCTTTTGTTCTTACGACGAGATTGGACCGATACGAACGTTTTAATAAATCACTTGTGGGTCCAATCGTACGACCATTTTTACGATTGGATTTGCGATCATTTCTACGATCGTTTGATAAATGAGGGCCAAAGAAACCATAAAACATCTTAAAAGTGAGGTGGCAATGGGGTCTAAAAGGCAGGTTGTTGGGTTTAGCTGGGGAGAAAACTCGACCAAGCATCTTGGCATAAACTAAGACAAAACTCCAGTGTTTCCTCCGATAAAAAGGATGCTTCTGGTACGGTAAAATCAGTTTTTTGTTGGGACAAAAGGCTAAATCTGATATCACTTTAGAAGTAAGATCAATGCTAAAAGATTTGATAGTGACCGAACATTTAAAAGAGCCGTCTTAAGGGTCTTTTCTCCAAGTTTGTCAGATTGTGGTTCAACATTGATGAAGTAAAGATTATTGGGATTGTGGAGAGTGGAGCCAAGAGTGAAGACTAAACGCTCCAAGCCACCATTTGAAGTGAGAATAGGGCCTGAGACAAATATGGACTTGCCACACTACTTGAAAACACTGAAAACCAGGTTGAAGTCCATTTTGGTCAGTTATGAGTGACTGAGAGTGACGTCATTGGATCCTACATGAAGAAATATTCTTTTTACCGATTCTGGGAGAGATGGTAACATGTTGAGGAGCCTGTCCAAAATAACAGAAACAGTTGCTCCAGGAAAGCAGTGTGTGGTGGTGTTGGGAAATCGAACATTTCTGATTATAGAATCACCAATAATAATAGTGATTGGGGAGGACAAGGGGTGAGGGGGCCGTGACGGTGTCTATGTGTGCCACTGAGAAGCGCGTTCACCTGATCCCGGTGGTTGAATGGGAGTTGCACTCTGAGAACCAGCCTTGGAATGATCTTTCCCAGTCGACCATCGGCTAGAGACGTGGAGGCCTCCGGAGTTTCTCCTCACCGCCATCTCCACCAGCTTACGACGGGTTGAAGATGCTGCTCCCGTTTTCCGCGAGGGCGGCTGGCCCCGGCAGCGTCCCAGACTAAGACTATTTGGAGCTGCAGACAAAGTCGCATCAGCCAAAACGACATCAGGAGCAGGACGGCGATCATCACCGGGAGGGAAGCGGTCTGCTGCCGGAAAGGATCCTGGAGGACCCGACTCCACAGGCTCATCCGCAACGGATAGGATGGCAAAGCGGTTTCAAAGATCCAAGGTTTGCGGTTCTGGTTTGATGGGATCTTCACACCGCAGAGTACTTTTGACCAGCTGGAGGAATAGTCCTGGTCAGAGCGGATTGGTGTGGAGCTTTGAATGGGGGCCTTTGGTCTGGCGCCGATGCGATTCCACTCACCATCATGCGCTTTGGCTGTCGGCGGATTTAAGGTTCCACTATGGGAACCAGGCCAAGACGCAGTGATCGGGTGCACCTCTGATTTGGTAGTCACTTCAACTTTTCCATCCTCCTCGCCGCCAGCATTGCCATTTGGAGATCCCAGCCATGTAAGCGTGGAGGCCAGATCCAGCTGTGTTTGCTTGGATAATACAGGAGAGGATGAAGCTGCAACCGCTGCCCCAAACACAGAAGACTGTATGACAGAAATGTGTTTGGCTTGAGCAGAAGCAAAATCATCCAAGAGTTTATTCTTCTCCTGGATTTCACTTCTCAGACGGCTGACTGTTTCCAACAAGAATAAGTGATCAGATTTACACTCTTTGCAACAAACGTTAAGCCCACTGGTCACAGTGCCAGACGCCACGTCAGCCACACTCGATGCACCGGAGGTTTTAAAAGACTATGAGCACATCCTCATCAGCTCAGTAGGCTCCGTTTCTAACTCCATGTTCCCCAAAACTTTGAAAATATAAAAATATATTCTAAGTCTAGAAAATAGGAAGAAGTGTGTCGTCTTCTGAGCTGCTGAGAAGTTTTAAAGCTTTTTTTGTTGTTCATATATGAGTTTTCTAGCATTATTGTGTGAATCATATGTTGATCTAATAGTGATATGTGTCTGACTCCATCCCTCCATCTAGTGTCCTGATAGAAGTCCAGCAGCTGAAGGCAGCTTCCTCATCATCATGGATCAGTGTGAGGACAGAGAGGAGGGAGCCCCCTCCTCTAAAAGCTCTCAGAGGTGAGATGAGCATCTCTAAGTGTCCATGACTCTTCTCCATGTCAGAGATCACAACTCACAGCAAACATGTGGATTCACAGGAACCAGCCTGGACCTGAAGTCAGACCTGAACCTGAACCTGAAGTCAAAGCAGAACCTGGACCTGAAGTCAAAGCTGAACCTGGACCTGAAGTCAAAGCTGAACCTGGACCTGAAGTCAAAGCTGAACCTGGACCTGAAGTCAAAGCTGAACCTGGACCTGAAGTCAAAGCTGAACCTGGACCTGAAGTCAAAGCAGAACCTGGACCTGAAGTCAAAGCTGAACCTGAAGTCAAAGCAGAACCTGGACCTGAAGTCAAAGCTGAACCTGAAGTCAAAGCTGAACCTGGACCTGAAGTCAAAGCTGAATCCAGCTGTGTGTCCATAAAGACTGAGTGGTGGATGGATCTGCCTGTTAGTTTCCCAGCTGGTGTTTCCTCAGAGCAACAGTGAGTATCTGTCAGTGTTCAGTGGAGGTTGGATCATATTTCAGATGAAAACTAGTTTCAGTTGAATCATTTCTTGACGTCTCTGCTGAGACTAATTTCTGCTTCATGTTTGGAATCTGATAGTTTCTGATTTGTCTTCCAGATTCTTGTTTTAATAAAATGTTGTTGAACAATTTCAGAATTCAGCAGTGAAATCATGAAACCATCTTTATTCACAGAAACCAACCAGAACCAGAACCAGGATCCAGCTGTGTGTCCTTTAAGAGCGACGGGTCAAACGATCCTCCTCCTGATGTGAAGTCAGAGGAATGGAGGTGAGCTGGGTGTAAATGTTGTATCAGAGTCAGTGTGAACAGTTTTTATTCCGTGTGTTTCAGCTCTTTTCCACATTTCTATGCTCAGATGTGAACACTGATTTAATGTTCACTTCTTTACTAAATGAGCTCAAACCTCCAGATAAAAGCTCCAATAATAAAACAGTTTTAGTTATTTTTTAAACTTCTAACTCTTCTTGCTCATCAGGACATCTATGGATAGATGCAGCATTTCAGAAAAACAGTTCTTGTTTATTTCTAAAGTGCTTCATACATCTTCTGTAACAACATTGTCAAACAATATTCTATGTCCATATTTGACAATGACTAACTTCAAGTTATTTCCAGGATGTACATAAATCACAGGAGAATATACCAAATAAGGTTTGATTAATACTTAAACTTTTGTAAATTAATTTTAAAAATGTAACCAAATATTATTAAATTAAGATGACATCAGAATGTAAACCTAATCAAATATTTTAAACCAAACAGACAACGATTCCAAATATTGTGACTGTGCAGAAAGAAATGTAGACCAACTGTTGAGAAAAATGAATTGTTATCAAACGATCTAATAGACAAAAAAGAAAAAAAAATATATATAGAGATAAATCAATATCAGTTGCATCCAGATAGACTGTACAGAAACCTGAGAGACCGTAGTCCAACAAAGTTCCAAAGTCTCTGACTTGCACGCGAGCAGAGATGCTTTTAACAAAGATTATTACCCGGAAATCCCACTTTTTCATGTTAAAGCATGAATTGGAATAGGACCGCAGTTAAAACGTGCCAGAAACTCCGGAGAGTGAAAGTGACTTTGTCTTTGAGTGCGGGCTCTCTCTTCTTTCTCCGAATGACGTGAACTACAGAGGTTGCGAGCTGCTAAGCTAGCCTCTTTAGCACCACCTGAAAGCAGCTGATTACCTGCCGAGGAGTGGCATTTAATGACCAGCTTTGTCAGAGAGGACGAGGAGGAGGAGGAGGGAAAAAAATCTGCGGTGCTGAGCTGCTTCAGCAGAAATTCAGCAGTTTTCAGTGCTGTAACAGGAGGGAGAGCACTACCAGGGACCAGTGGATTATATTCATCAGTGAGGATGTGCAGTCGGTAAGTGTTGCTGCTTGTGTAACTTATCTTTTGTATAAGAGACCAGTAAACGATGGTTGATGAATGGACAAGCTGCTATTGTAGCTACAATAGCTAACTGTGTTTGGTTAACTTCACGTCAGACGTCCGCTCCTTATATTCATCAGAGTCCATCCCTTTTACTCCGCGGATCCTCTCTATCAACCGCACCGTTACGTTTTTATCACGTTTTTCTCTGTTGGGACATCATTTCCTTCACCTGCTCTGTCCTGATAAAACTTTGTTTTGGCTTTGATGTTTGCCTCGTAAACGCGCTTACAGACAGGTCTTACTCTCGTGTGTAATCTCGCGACAAACAAAAGTTGGGGATAAAAAGAGGTTAAAATGAGCTCATTAAATTTTCCTCCCACCCAACTAGAATTAAAAATTCATTTGAAGATAATTTAAGAGGGATTGTGTATGTAAACAACGAGGTTATGACACCTTTAATCAGACTGGCTGACTCCAGGGAAGGTTATTGAGTGTCAGGTCTTTGGGTGAGACGAGATATGTCCACTTTGGTGCAACACACATCCTTACCCTGGACGTTCACACTGGACGCCTCCATTCGCATACGTGCCTAGATTTCAACGTGCAAATGCTGGATGTTTACTCGCTTGATTCGGGCGTTTTTTTCACATGAATGGAGCAAATAATACACATGAATGAAGCATGCAGTACGCGCCAATGAGACGCTTCATTTGCGCGTCAAGTTTAACTTTCTGGAGTGGGGGATGGTGGTTTGTCACTCTGCAGTCACTTCAGTCAGGTGAACAGGGCAGAACCCGGTTATTTTGAGTACTCTGAGAGAGCTGTGGCGTTGTACCTGCTTTGGAAGTCGGAGAACCGTAAATGCCGCCATGTTTGGGTCCAGCACATTCTCCAGAGGCGCTCAGAGTTTGGAGAATTTCATCACCTGATCCAGGAGTTACGTCTTGATGGCAGCCGCTTCCAGGGGGATCTCCCGAGCCCAGTTTGATGGGCTTCTGTCGGGGAGGATCGGTGCGGCATATCCCTCCAGGATACAAACTACAGGCGCTGTATTCCAGCTGCTGAGCGCGTGTCCATCTGCCTTCAGCGAGTAAGCTAGCTGCAGCTAGCTAGCCCTTCCAGCAAAACTTCCAACAAAAGAATGTGGCTGCTGTCGCTAGCTATTGTAGCTGAATTTTGTCAGTGTCTGCCATCTCCTAGCCTCCACTTTCCAACATTTAACCAGCTGATTAAACGCAACTCGTAACTGACCGCTTTCCTGCTGCTTTCAATCTTAATATATTTATGTTTACTTTTCTCATTCATGTGCTTAGCTGTTGAAAGAGTTTGTGTAGGGCCTGTTTCCAGAGATCAGTTTAGGTTTCCTCTGGTGGTTGGTTTTAAGTTGGTCTCCGGGGTTACAATTACTGAGGCTCCTTTGACACAGTTTCCAAGCTTTGAAAGAGTGGCTTGAAGCTGAAGATGCTGAAAGCGATGCAGCCATTCGCCCGACGGGAGGGGCACTCAGTTTGAAAAGTGTTGTTTACAAACAAACGTTGAGGAACTCCAGACTCTACTTTTAACTCTTTCAGTTTCTAACAAAAATGTTGCATCCACCACTGTCCCGTTCTGTTTTGCTTCCGTTGTCGTCCCTGAATCTGCAACATCATGGGACCCCAACATGGTTCAAGCATGCGCACAGACAACATTCCACAAAAATGATCGAAATGAGTGTTAACATGGTCATTTTTTTCCTGCTGATCTTATCGTAAAAAGGTTTTAACCACCCCTCTCGATTGGATTGAAAATTCTTTCCGATCAAGGCCGATCGGATCAGTTTACATGACACATTTTGACTCTGATTGGCGGTCGATCGGATCAAAACTGCTCCATGTAAATGTAGCTAGTGAGAGAAATGTCCATCACAAAGCACAGAACCAATAATAGGGTGACCCGAATGTGTCAGGATCACCAACCACTTTTTTTTCTTCAGAACTGCATTGTGTTTGTTGAACAAATAAAGCTCATGGGCTTTTCTTCTTTACAAGGTCTTCTCTGTCTGCAACATTATATGGTGTTTTACTGGTATTTTATACTCCACTAATTAGGGCTGGGTATCAATTCAGATTTCAAGAATTGATTCAATTCCGATTCTAATGGTTTTATATCGATTATTTTCGATCTGTCTGATCAAATCCGATTTCGATTCGATTTCGATTTTCAAAAAATTTTACCCAAATTCCATGACTGTAGTTATGCAACATATTAATTCTAGTATTATATTAATATTCTAGAAAGAATGAATGAAGTAATGTAGTTAATGGTGGCTGTAAGGACCAAACCAAACCGTCTCCCCAGATACAGTCACAAAATTATTCACACCTCCCAATTAAAAAAAAGACTACATTCACAACAGTAATTCAAATAACAGGAAACAAATAATAAAAATTCACAAAATTGTGATTCAGTGAGGCAAAATGCACAGTAAGTCAGCATTCAAAACTTAAAACGACTAGCGACTAACTTGCTAGCTCGATGCTAAACTATTAATGGAAAATGCCATTGACATGCTAATGGAATTAGCATCTACGATGTGACTTCAAAGAAAACATACAAAATAGAAAGTATCAATTTCACCTCGATCATGAACATTAACTCTTTATTAAAGTACTTTCAGGCAGATGTTTCCTCTGCTCTGTTGAAACTGAATTTTTAGAAACTACTCTTACCAGTTCCACTTAGTTTTTCTTCTGGCACTGCACTAGCTTTAGTAGTCCTACACTCTGTCCAGCTCACTATCTCCCCCTAGCGGAGTGGCTGAGCCCCTGCACTTAACGAGAGGCAGTACAGTAAATGGTCATTTTAAAAAAAGATAAGAAAAATCGATCTTTGGACATATGAATCGATCTTTAGAAATTAATATGAGAATCGATTCAGAATTGGAAAATCAATTTTTTTTTAACACAGCCCTACCATTGATATTGGTGACTGGGGTATTTTGCATGCAGGGCCTTTCCCCCCCTTTTTTCCCTTCCGACATTTTAAAAGTGTGACCTTAAAAGAGCTCTGAGGGGAAGAGGTGGGAATTTTTCTGCTGCATGGTCTTGAAATCCAGCTTGATCTTTCTTTCTTATTTCAGTGTTCCCTGCAGAAGTACAGCAGATGTCGGTGACTACAAAGAGGGTTTCCTGAAAATGGAGTCTGGACAAGCAGGACCCAGATCCTCTCCACAAAAAGGAGGAACCAGAAAAACTGTGGCCATATCAGGATGTGATGAAAGCTGGAAAGACAACAGGGCACATAGCTCAGGTGTAAGCAGTAATATGAAGTATAACACTGCCAAAATTTCACTCAGCTGCTGTGAATATGGTGAAAAAAAAAATTCACGACACAGAATCTGTCCAAAAACACTTGAGAAAACCGTCTTTGAGTTCTTTGAAACATAAGAAATGTTTTAAAGGAATGCAAAATGTGAATTTGCAAGAAATGGTCAACACGGAGAAAGAAACCGTTCAATGTGATGTTTGTAGTGAAATTTGTAGTCATAATGTGAATCTTAGGAAATCCATGAGAATCCACACTGGAGAGAAACCACACAGCTGTGGTGAATGTGGGAAAAAATTTAGTAGAAAGACAAACTTAAACCAACACATGAGAATCCACACCGGAGAGAAACCATTCAGCTGTGATGAATGTGGACAAAAATTTATCCAAAAAAAAAAAATTAAACAAGCACATGAGAATCCACACAGGAGAGAAACCATTCAGCTGTGATGAATGTGGACAAAAATTTAGTGTACAGATAATCCTAGACCAACATAGGAGAAGCCACGCAGGAAAGAGAAACCATACAGGTGTGATGAATGTGGAAAACAATTTAGTAGAAAGACTTACTTAAACAAACACATGAAAAGCCACAAAGGAGAGAAACCATTCAGCTGTGATGAATGTGGACTAAGATTTATTCAAAAAAGAAACTTTAACAATCACATTAGAATCCACACAGGAGAGAAACCATTCAGCTGTGATGAATGTGGAAAAAAATTTGGTAAAAAGCCAAACTTAGATGAACATATGAGAATCCACACAGGACAGAAACCATTCATCTGTGATAAATGTGGACAAAGATTTAGTCAAAAGGGGCACTTAAATCGACACATGAGAATCCACACAGCAGAGAAACCATTCAGCTGTAATGACTGTGGACAAAAATTTGGTATAAAGACCGGCTTAGATCTACACATGAGAATCCACACAGGAGCAAGACCATTTCCCTGTGAGATTTGCGGTGAATTATTTAGATGGTATACATCTTTAAAAAAGACACCTGCATGTCCACATGAAGCTCGTAGGGGAATAGTTTTCAGGATTTTGCTAAAAATCTTTCAAAAATGTGTTCAGTGTAGATAAGTGTTTGTTAGAAGAACTTCAGAGGGGATTTCCATGAAACTATCTCGACAACATCAAATTGAAAAGTTTAAGGAAGCAGTGTGTGATATTTTAATATAGCATTTATGACTGTTTCAGTGACAACAGAGTTGCAATACTTATGGTAGTTATCTAATTCGAGTCACCATTTAAATTTAAAGGCAGGGTAGGAGATCTTGGAAAACAGTTCAAACAAGCTACATTTAAAAAAATACCCCCCCCCCCCCAGGGGGGAGCCCCGCCCCCCTCTTTTGCCGGAAAAGACAACCGAGACGGCCGGGCCGGCTTTTTTCTCCAATAACCACCAGAGGAACACTTTTTAAAAGAGTATTTCTCCCCCCCCCCCCCCTCCCCCCGCCGAAAAAAACCCCCCCACCACAAACACCAACCCCCCCATATTATCCCCACATCATTTTTTTTTTTTTTAAAACAACAACCTTTATAGAGAAGACCAGCGACCACCCATTCTCTTTTTTTCTCTACACTGAGATCTCACGCGAGATGTGTGTGCGCACACCCCCCCCGGGACCTTTTTCCCCAACACACACCACCCCAGTTTAATGAAATTAAAATTCATTCATTCATTCCCATCGGCCCGTTCATACTCCTCCTATAATAAATAATTTTTTTTTATGGGGTTTTCCATTGCTATACGTTCCACGGGTTATTATTTTTTTACATTTTTGCATCAGAACATTTAAGTAATTGGCTGCAATCGGGGAGTGAAGAACGCTTAAACAATACAGTAAGAAATGTTCCTGGAAAACATCATCCACCCTGCCTTTAAATGGTGGATGGTAGGGGTGGGAAACATCGGATCATTTGTGATAATACCGGTAGTTTTTGACACCTCAACCCTGCAGCATCTGTTTCCCCATCATTGACTCAGTCGTGACGGCTATATTGTTAGTGCCACAACTTCACAATGGACTTCAAAATTTCTTACCTGAAGCTGCATTGCTGCCTCACCAGGAGGATAACCTGTAGGAAATCTACGTTGCACATGAAATGCAGCAGCAACAGGGAGAGAGGCAGAGCCCACAGGCAGATAAACTTCTCAACATCTGGAAAGCTTATTACATGTAGAGTCCAGGAGGACTGGCCATCTCTGTGTTCTGAAGAATCACAGAACGCCCGGTACTCTAGGGTGGCCGGCGGCCGACCGGGTCTCGCTCAGTTCCAGCAGCGTCACGGGTTTGTTCTGACCTCCACGGCACGTCAACTCTCACCAGCCTTTAATATTAACATGTAAGATGTGGAGCGCCTGTGAGTGCGGGGATCCACGAGAAAACAAATGATTAGAACAGCCGCAATCAGCTCTGGAGGCCACGCCTCACACAGGGCGGGTGGGAACTGACGGATGAAGCTACTAAATGCTGCTAAATATTTAGCAGCAAGGCAGCTAGCAGCACCACTGCAGCACAAATTCATGTTAACGTTAGCAGCGTCCAAGAAGTGGGTGGAGCTACATGTGAAAACCATGGACAGAGATGAGCTGGTGGACGTTCCACATACATGCAGGGTTAGTAAGATAAAGGAAGAAATGGATCTAGGCTACTTGCGTGGGGTGATGTTTGTAAATGTCCTTCAAGAAGCATTTTATATCTATACCCAGTTTGTGTTTCTCAGTATGTAAAGAATGATTAAAGTAGTTAAAACGGCTAAACTTGAAACATTTTATCTGTAAAATGCCACATGCAGCAGTAATAAAGTAGAAATACAATGCTGATAATAAAAGTGAAATTTCCAAAATAAAGTATAAATGTCGACAATAAATTATTATTTAACTTCATTCTTGAAACTGTTTTCTAATTTATTCTCGACATTTTGACTTGTTTCTAAGTATTTAGACTTTATTCTTGGCAGTGGTGCGCCCACGCATCAGACACAGACTGAGGGTGTATTCACACCAGGATAGTCTGCTAGACACCATCTGATTGGGGGGTTTGTTCAGTTGGTGGGTGTGGGTGATCTCCCGTGTTCACCACTCTCACCACCTTTCACCTTGTTTGTTTTTATGTGTGGGCTGTGTGTGCTCCCATTGGTTTAAAAGAGTGCACTGGCTGCAAAGGATCATGGTCTATGTAGTTTAGTATGTTATGCTCCGCTTAGAGCGGATAGAAAACCATTACATTAGTCTGAAGACTCACTGTTTAATACTATGACAAGATCACAACAATACTGTGGTAATTTACCTACCGTGATATTGCGAATATTGTGACACCCCAGTTCTGAGTAGACTTCCTTTACAGCATGTTACCATGGTAGCTCAGCAGGAAGTCCCTCCCTTAATCCTGCTTAAAGGCCCTGTACCTGATTTTATTTTGATCTCTCTAAGAAAAATGCTTTCTACACGGTATAATGTGTGTTAAAGAAGTTATTTCATGAAAATAAATCACACATTGATTGCATATATGCATGAATCCAGGCCTTTTTAGTTTAGGTTTCTAATGCTGGCGTGACGCTCTT
The DNA here is from genome assembly GCA_023101725.1 of Atherinomorus stipes. NCBI lineage: Eukaryota > Metazoa > Chordata > Actinopteri > Atheriniformes > Atherinidae > Atherinomorus > Atherinomorus stipes. The sequence goes on along the minus strand of JALJCO010008013.1, from coordinate 195,428 downwards.
CTCATGCCAATGCAGTTTATTCTGCACAAGTTTCGGTTTCCTATCAGCCACTCAATGTTTTCCTAACGAGATCGCCCTCTCCTCGCGCGTGCACGGCAGCACTTGTAAACAGAACCGTATGGCGTCTAACAAAAGGAAAGCTGCGACACCACAGCAAAACAGCCTGAAAGCATCAAAACTGAGGAGGAGAGACTTGAAACGCAGGAGAGACCAAAGAAGGAATGAAGTTCATGTAAATCTCGGTGGATTATACTGAAGGTAGAGAACAGCTAAACAGCTAAAATCGTATATAATACATAGTGAAGTCACTGGAAGATGCAAGTTTTCTCTGGAGTTTCTTTGTGCACAAGTATGAAATTGTGCACATTATTTCTTGCATGTTGAATGGGAGGAGAGAAAAAGAAGGGAAGGAGCGTTTCTCACTGGGAGAAACAGTTAGGGGCGGGGCTTACAGTTCAAACTACACTGTTCACCTCGCTCATGGTTCGAAAATGTGCAAAATCAGGTACAGCGCATTTAATAGAACACTCCTCAGGTTTATTGTATACAGTATAATTATATATATTGTAGCTTCCTGTGTAATAGTTTTACTGTTTAGAATAATTTGATTAGACTTCATTATGTTGATGTATTCCATCAGAGCAATGAAGCTGCTCTGATGAAGGTAACCTCGAACTGAAAGCTCAGCAATAAAGTCACATTTGTACAGATGAAGTGTGAGGAAATCTCCTCTTTTCACTAAATACTCCAAATGTATATATATATAAAAAAAAATTGTAAATAATTCCCTGTTGTTAAACAGTGCAACATTTTTCCTGCCAGTTCTTCCATGATCCAATCATGTTTTGTTTTTTTTCATTGTACAACTACTTATACAAATTTCAAATTATTAATGTGAGGGACCAAGCCGAAAGACCAGAGCGGCATGTAAATGTAAATGTGTAAATAAAAATATGTTAAACTAAAATGAGAGAAATTTTTATTCTGATCTGAACAAGACATGGATGTAAATAGTCTGATGTAAAACCTTCACCAGTACAACCTTAGAACCTTATTCAGAAGAATAAGTCATATCTACTGTATACAAGTGACTATCTATATATTGCCAATATATCATACATAATATTACACTTCAAAGGTGTCATCACCCGGAAATCCTACTTTTTCACGTTAAAACATGTGTAGTGGAACAGGACCTCAGTTAAAACGTGCCAGAAACTCCGGAAAGTGAAAGTGACTTCGTCTTTGAGTGCGGGCTCTCTCTCTCACCAGAATCGGCCACAAGCACGTGCTCTCCACAGTACGCGGTTTGGATTTCTTTCTCCCATTGACGTGAACGAGAGAGGTTGCTACCTGCCAAGCTAGCGTCTTTAGCACCACCTGAAGGCAGCTGATTACCTGCCACGTAGTAGACCAGCTTTATCAGAAAGGACGCCGACGAGGAGGAGGAGGAGGGAGATTGCCGTGCTGAGTTGCCTCGGCAGAGGGAGCAGTGTAGCAGTGGATTATATTTATCAGTGAGGATGTGCAGTCGGTAAGTGTTGCTGCTTGTGTAACTTATTATCTTTTGTGTCAGAGACCAGTAAACGGTGGTTGACGAGCGGACAAGCTGCTAATGTAGCTACAGAAGCTAACACTGTTTGGTTAACTTCACGTCAGACATCTGCTCCTTAAATTCATCAGAGTCCAGCCCTTTTACTCCGCGGATCCTCTCCATCAACTGTGCCGTTATGTTTTTATCACATTTTTCTCTGTTGGGACATTTTTTCCTTCACCTGCTCTGTCCTGATTAAACTTTGTTTTGGCTTTGACATTTGCCTCGTAAACGCGCTTACAGACAGGTCTAACTCTCGTACGTATTCTCGCGACAAACAATAGTTGGGGATTAAAAGAGGTTAAAATGAGCTCATTAAATTTTCCTCCCACCCAACTAGAATTAAAAATTCATTTGAAGATAATTTAAGAAGGCTTGTGGATGTAAAACCGCAGGTTATGACACCCAACTTTCATTGTGATTATTTGTTATTCTCTCATTTAATGTGACAGCTAAACAGTTAAAATGAAATTTTGAAATAAATATGAAGAGAGTAGGAAGAGGTAAGAAGAGAAAATGAGGGAAGGAGAAAAGAAGAATAAAGGATGAAGAGGGATTAGTGAGAGGACCACGTTGGTACTAAGGGGCCCAAAGTGGGCCAAGAAAATCTCCCCCACACCATTACACCAGCAGCAGCCTGAAGCCTTGATCCAAGGCAGGATGGATCCATGCTTTCATGATGTTTCCAGCAGATTCCGAGCCGAGCATCTGAATGTGGAGCTGAAATGGAGACTCATCAGACCAGCAACGTTTCTCCATCCTCTATTGTCCAGTGTTGGTGAGTGTGTGTGAATTGTAGCCTCAGTTTCCTGTTCTTACTGTAGCTGACAGGAGTGGACCATTCTGGTCCAGACAACTGCTGCTCACTGGACATTTTCTCTTCTTCAGACCATCTCTGGAAACCTAGAGATGGTCGTGTGTGGAAATAGTGGTGTGACAGTTTGCGTATATATACGTTTACTTTTTACCTGCCATTAAAATGTCCGGCAGCCACGCAAACTTTTTCAGTGGACAACAAACAACAAAGCACCAAAACTCACCTTAGTTCCTTGAAATCTGACTCCATTCAGTGTTATTTAACCCAAAGAGCTTCTAACCAACGTTTTCTCATGGTTTTAATATTTTGCTTAAACTGAAACAATGAAACTGAACCACATTTATCCTCGCTCAATAAATTAACACACACAGAAAATAAATAAAGGGTAAACCGTCATCAGATGTAAACAGTAAATGTCTGTAGTTTTTGTCACATTTCTTAGCTTTCATTTCATGTCCATCATTTGTGTGATCACAGTCTTCCTTATTGAGATACAGGAGGCATGTCCATGTCATTTCAGTTTCTTGATTCTAACTTGTCCACTAATAATCCTAAAGGTGGCCAATGCCACCTTCTGCCACTCATTTGTTTTCATTTTATTTTTTATTCCAGAGGAGGGACTTCCAAATAAAATGGTTCTTCTTGCCTCAACCTCGGACACCAACACCTCTATTTTACATTCAGGGAAATTATTTTCTTAGTCTTTCCAAATGCCTTCTCCATGGTTATTTGGACAAAAAGTAGAAGCCTGCATTGTATTGATGCTAATTTGCATATTTATTTATGAGTGGGGACAAACAGATCAAGAGCTCAGCAACATACAGATACAGAAAGTAAATAACTTCTGGTCTGTTTGGTAAATGGATAGCATGGTATGCCAGTGTTTGCAAAATCTTGATGTCTTTACATTTGTCCATTCGCCTTCCAAAAGAATATTTTCATTGTCTCTGGACTCATACTTATGGGTAAATGCTTGTTTTTATACACATCATTCTTTATTTGTACTTCTTTTTAACCCTTGTGCCCTCCTCAAATTTAGCATGTGGTTGTAAAAAAATGTCCACTCACAATAAACTGCTATAAAATCATCATACATCAATATTTCTTTGCTTTTTCCCCCATAAATTAAACAACTTCAGACCTGCTCAAAACGACCAAACATTCTTTTATTTTGGGGATTTTAAGCCTTTGAATGCCAGTTTCTTTGACACATTGGATTATTTATTGCAATAAATAAATAAGTTGAGAGATGGGGCTTTGCTGGAGATAACAGTGTTGTCGAGCTTGCCATCTGAGCTACACTCCGGAACAGCAGGTGGCAGTGATCGCCGTAAACACCAAGAAGAAGAAGACGACGAAGAAGAAGAAGAAGAAGAAGAAAGCGGGCTTGAGCAGAGTTTCTCTGTGAAAACGTCCATGTGAAGGTAAGTGAAGCCGTTTTTAATCTTTGTCTCGTTGGTATCAGCTGTCAGCAGCAACGGGCTCAGAAGCAGGTTTCAGGGGGAAGCTGCTGTTGTGTAATTCACAGTTTTCATGTGCTGCAGCGCCGGCTGTGCTAACAACGGCTAATAACAATAGCCTTAGCAAACACGTTGTTTTGCTAGGCTGCTATCTTGTTTTCCGACCTGTAAATAATGGTACACAGCCGTTGTAGTTCTACTGTGCGCATAATCCTGCTGCAATTCTCGGGAGCGAAACTTCCCACATCCAGAATTCGTTGGCCCCTAGCAACAAGGAGCGCGGTGAAGACAAACGGTTGCTATGCGGGATCCGCTCTTTATCTTTATCACTGTGTCAGATATGACTTTTTGACTGTTTATTTCAAAGGGGGAAAGGAACTGTACAACGAATATGTTGTAGGTTAACCCTCGATGCACCGGAGGTTTTAAAAGACTATGAGCACATCCTCATCAGCTCAGTAGGCTCCGTTTCTAACTCCATGTTCCCCAAAACTTTGAAAATATAAAAAATATATTCTAAGTCTAGAAAATAGGAAGAAGTGTGTCGTCTTCTGAGCTGCTGAGAAGTTTTAAAGCTTTTTTGTTGTTCATATATTAGTTTTCTAGCATTATTGTCTGAATCATATGTTGATCTAATAGTGATATGTGTCTGACTCCATCCCTCCATCTCGTGTCCTGATAGAAGTCCAGCAGCTGAAGGCAGCTTCCTCATCATCATGGATCAGTGTGAGGACAGAGAGGAGGGAGCCCCTCCCTCTAAAAGCACTCAGAGGTGAGATGAGGATCTCTAACTGTCCATGACTCTTCTCCATGTCAGAGATCACAACTCACAGCAAACATGTGGATTCACAGGAACCAGCCTGGACCTGAACCTGGACCTGAAGTCAAAGCAGAACCTGGACCTGAAGTCAAAGCTGAACCTGGACCTGAAGTCAAAGCTGACCTGCCTAGCAAACGAACCTGGACCTGAAGTCAAAGCAGAACCTGGACCTAAGCAAAGCAGAACCTGGACCTGAAGTCAAAGCAGAACCTGGACCTGAAGTCAAAGCAGAACCTGGACCTGAAGTCAAAGCTGAATCCAGCTGTGTGTCCATAAAGACTGAGTGGTGGATGGATCTGCCTGTTAGTTTCCCAGCTGGTGTTTCCTCAGAGCAACAGTGAGTATCTGTCAGTGTTCAGTGGAGGTTGGATCATATTTCAGATGAAAACTAGTTTCAATTGAATCATTTCTTGACGTCTCTGCTGAGACTAATTTCTGCTTCATGTTTGGAATCTGATAGTTTCTGATTTGTCTTCCAGATTCTTGTTTTAATAAAATGTTGAACAATTTCAGAATTCAGCAGTGAAATCATTAAACCATCTTTATTCACAGAAACCAGAACCAGAACCAGAACCAGGATCCAGCTGTGTGTCCTTTAAGAGCGACGGGTCAAACGATCCTCCTCCTGATGTGAAGTCAGAGGAATGGAGGTGAGCTGGGTGTAAATGTTGTATCAGAGTCAGTGTGAACAGTTTTTATTCCAACATGTGTTTCAGCTCTTTTCCACATTTCTATGCTCAGATGTGAACACTGGTTTAAAGTTCACTTCTTTACTAAATGAGCTCAAGCCTCCCGATAAATGTATCTTACTTAAACAGCACCATTGTTCTCTGTTGGTGAACAACCAAGAAGGACGTCCTGTCCCTCCCAACACCTGATCAGTGGTAGTTGCACAGTCACATTGTGTAATGAGCCAGTTGCACAACTTGTAAAACCTATAGCAAAACTGCATTTACTATCCAGCCTGATTTTGCCGAATTCTTACTAAACTACTGAGAGATGGGGAACAAATTTCACCGAACATTTTTATACACACACTCGGCTCAAACAGCATCTTTCCATTATCCGCTTCGTCACATTTCTTCCTCGCCACCCAGTTTTTTTTGGAATTTGTCAGACGTCTAATTCTCTACATCTCTACAATGTGACCTGATCTGTGTTTACTTGATGGACAGATTTCTAAGCGTTTGCTAATGCTTGTTGACATGCTACTGTGCCTCGCAGTTGGTGAGAAGAGGGATTTCTTTCACCTGCCGCCTTAATGCTCCCCCAGTCCCGTTCTGTTCTCTTCCGCTGTCCTCCCTCAATCTGCAGCGTCACGCAACCCCCATGTGGTTAAACATCCAAACGCGTCCACATGGCAGTGGCAGCATGGACATTTTTTCCTCTATCTGATCATAAAAAGGTACCACCCCTCCCGTGCTTCCCCAGCCCTTTAGCCTGATCTCTTCCTCTCGAATGAACTTGGGCCGTTTTTTATACCCCATTTATGTTTGGGATTAAATGATGAACCGTGGATTTTTAAAATACTTTTTCCTCAAAGAACACTGGTGTTGGCGACAAACGGTCTGTGATCTCTTTCGGTTTAAAGGGGGAAGCGCCGAGCAGGGGGGTCGGGTCCTCAACACTGTCTAACAACTCGTATTTTTTTTGTTTTTCAGTTTTATCTTTGACCCTTTTAAAACGGATGTTTCATCTCAGGGCTATCCAACATATTTCCATTTTCGTCCTCCAGCTTCCGTTCTTTACTCTGCTTTATTATTTTCCAGTCCCCAATCTCATCTCCAACCTTTTTAAAACGTAAATGTGATTCAGTAATATCTAAACTGCAAGCAGTTATCACGGTTCCAAGTCCGTCCATGCACGCCTTCCCTGCCCCCCCCTTCCCCAACACTACCTCCCAATATTAATATTTTTAATATTTTCCAAGTTCTCTCATAGCTGTTGTCTCAAAATGTAGCATGAAGTTTGCGTGTAGGATTATGTGCTCAGTTTTCACCTCTAAACCCAGATTTTACTCTCTGACCTCTTTCATCAGCTGACACCCCTATATAGACCAACATTCACACTTTTACCTCTCCACATCCTTTTCCACATTCATCCCCTCAACAAACAGCTCTTTAGAGGTCCTCAATTTTTCTTACCCGCACATCTTTTTGACAGCAATACAAACTCCAGACCTGTCTGTCCTGGCCCTCACCAGCAACCTCATTACAACGACTCCTTTAAGGTTCTTAACTTCACCAGCCCCATCTTATTTTGACAGCAGCTGCACACTCGGAACAGCACAACATAAAGGAAACAACCCTGAGCTGAACCACATACCCCACCAGACTGTGGACAGCATGTATAGACAGAGTAACTTTCCTAGACTATGTTCCTAAACATTGTAAGACAGCTAACAAGTCTTTTTCATCCTGAATCTGATCTACTCAGCTGCACATGCGCAAAACGCCGCGAGTCTGCTCGTGGTTGAAATCGATGTATGGATGTGATTTCAGCGGGAGCACAGTGGTCATGGTAGTCCATGCTAAGCAGGCTTGATGTGTTTTCAAGAACTTTAAAGTAGTAATCATCTGGTCTTTTAATCTGCCCTTTTCCTTCATGTCTTAAAATACCTCCGCATTCTCCCTCCCCCTCCCCAGTCCTATGAGGCGCGGCAGCCACAGAAACAGAGCTGGAAGCAGGACCGGCCAGTTCATGCTGCTTCCCGACTCGGTACCTGACGGGACCTGAGTGGGTCTGAGAAAAGCACAGTCCTCGCCGCACAACTCACCTCACCACCTTATCATTCTTTAAAAACTTCACATTGTTCTTCGCCGCTGCAGCCGTGCTCTCTGTCGCCTGTCACGCGCACACGCTCCCGTCCGTGTAAGCTGAATGAGTCAAGTTTAGAAAAGTGGAATAGTTTTAGGGATGTCCCAACCCTCTTCCAAGAAAGTACAGAGTTTGCCATTGGATACTCGTCGATACCGATGAGCGCTGGTACGAGTAATGAACAGGAAAAGTCCAAACAGCTGCATTTTAGAGGCTGTCAGCCTGAGGCCGCGGATGTGAGCAACGGACAACACACCTCAAGCTGGGAGGTGTGGAGGTGGACGCACCTGTGATGTGTTTGATATTCTGTTCATCATATTTTTCAACAAAATTTTTGTGCGTGTGTGGTCTGTCCAGTACTACCAGTAAACCCACCACGTCGGCCCCCAGACAAATAGAGGCTCTGTGAAGGGATTAAAAAAAACAAACAATGGGACGACTGTCCGTCCCGCACGTGTCCCGCATTTCCAGCACATCGGGCAAGAGAGGGGGGGGTGGAAGATGAAACGGAGTTAAGAGAACAGGAGCAAGAAACAACATGAGAATGAACTGCGGGAGCAGCAGGTCTCTCCTCTCCCGGTGGGAGTCCCCGGTGATCTACATTAACGGGGGGGGGGGTTCCTCCCTTTGCCAGCTCATGGAGCCCTTCCGTGCCTCGCTTTTGAAAGCCCAAATGAAACATTTAAAGGGATATTGTGTAAGTTCTCCTGTTATCTAGTCACAAAAATGGATTATTTCATTCAAAAGTGTTTTTCCATCAATCAGTAATCACTCCCATCAACAAACTGAAGTGCTCCTGTAAGCTCTGAATTTGCTGTTCGTATCATTCATATATACATGGAACGGGTCGGCTCGGTTGTGGCTACTATGTCCTGTCGCCATGTTTTTACGTTCAGTAGAAGCAGGACTAGGGATGGGAATCGTTAAGAATTTAGCGATTCCGATTCCATTATCGATTCCACATTTCGATTCGGTTTCTCATCGATTCTCATTGAACGATTAAATACAGTATGAACATCTTTGGTTGCAGTAACTCTTTCCATTTAAAACATGCATCAACATTTTGCCTTCAACTTCAACTTAAGCTACTTCAGTTAAAAAAAACTCATAAAACAACTGCAGTGATCAGCTTCTGTTCAGTAACAGTTTCTGTGCAGAAAAAATAGCATGTTTACCTTTTGATGAAGAAAGTTACTGAGATCTTTTAGAACTTAAAGGGAACGGATTAAATAAGTTACTTATTTTTACTCCTTTTGAACAAGTTGAATTTAAATTATTATTATGTGTGTGTAGATATGTATGTATAGGTTTGTGTGTGTGTTTCGTTTCATTTGTCAGATATTTTGTTATAATTTACAGAACAGTACACAGCAGTACACAGTAGTACAAAGCAGTACACACCTGACACAGAAGATGCTGCTGCTTTCCTTTTCAACATGTTCAAAATAAACGAAAGACTAAAAGTTAATATGACATCATAATACTTTATGAATAATTTCTAACATTATTGCAGTCAATGGGAGTTTTACGTTACCTGCGACGTTGCAGATGGAAGATGTGCTGAGGCCCCCCCACCGAACGCCACCACGGTTGCTAAGCAACGTACGGAAGGCTTTATATTCCGACAAACTAACTGCTGTGTGGCCAAATGTTGGAGGTATTTCCTCCCTCTGATGTGATCAACGTGTATCTCGCGGTTGTATCGTATTATTTCATGAAATACAACCAAACTTTGGAGCACGTTCGCCGTGACGCCATGTTGGAGACGCGTACGTGACGTCATCGTGCAAATGCGTCTGACATTTACGGAATCGTTTAGAGGAATCGTTAAGCAGGCAGATGAACGATTCCATGGAATCGAACGACAGAGAATCTCGATTCCCATCCGTAAGCAGGACAGTAGGAAACCACAGAAACTCACCGGAGACACCGGAGTTGTCAGCTCAGTTCGAGGTGATGCTTTGAAAAGTCACCACGGTGCAGTGAGGAGGAACCAAGTGTTATACTGATGCTGGGTTCACGTGCAGTCGCGCAGACGGCCGTCGGTAACAAACCAGATGTCATTTTAATCACAGAAGCCGAGAGAAAGACGGTAAAACGGGTCAGGGAAAACAATACGACATCGCCATGACAATATATCAGATGTGGACTGAAATCACTGTAACTGACGGACCACGTCTTCACATAGAGGTTTGTTTATGCCTTTACATGCAGCGGCTGTCCTCCGTCTGCCCGGTTTCACGCAAACGCAGCATGAAAAGTACAGAGGGAGCTGCTCGTGATATACAATTGTTACACAATGTCCCTTTAATAATAAATAATAAAACCATCAAAACCCTCTTCTTTTATCGGACTTGCCTAAAATAAGAAAGGGAAATGTTTTGAACGGACTGTTTCACACGTGACACAAAAGCTGCACAGGCTGCCCGCGACGACAGAGAAAAAGTGGCTGAATGTGTGTTGTATGCATGGCACTGGTAGTGTAATGGTTAGGACAGAAGGCTGGGGTGCAGATGGTAGTGGGTTTGAATCCCAGGTGTGGCTGACTGTATCTGTGTTGTCTTAGATGTTTTTTTTTAATTCACTCAATATGATATCAAAAATTGCAAAGTAACTTATAATTATTATTTTATTAAATAATTAAATATAAAACCAAATAAATAAAAAAGAAAAAATATATTAAAATAATTAAAATAAAACATCCCTCCCTTTCTTCCCTCTTCCCTTCTCCCCCCCCTCCTCTTTTCGTTTCCTCCTTATTTTTTTGTTTTAAAAATTTTTTCTTAAATTTTTTATTTTCCCCCTTATTTTTTAATTGTGTTTTAGTTATGTGTTAGTTATATACACACAGGCTGAGTGCACACTGAGGTGAAATGGGGAAGTGGCAGTGACATTCAGAACATGGCTGCAAGATTCAGATTACCATTATTCTTTAGGGCTTTGACTCCGAACTTCGTTATTTGAATATAATTCGAACATTAAAAAATAAACCAAGTTCGAACTAATATTTATATTCGAACTTGTTATGGGTATTACTTTTTATCAACCTGTTAGCATGTAAATGTTTTCAACAGGGTTAATGCGGCGCTTTCTAGACAACTTCCGGTTAAGAAAGTAAGAGCATCCAGCACTGAGCAGGTGGATATAACAGTAGTATGATGAGATGAAGCATCTTACAAGTTTCAGCGGCGTGAAGAGCCGACCTCGTTAGCTATATAATATAATCCTACAATCAGTTTTCACGCATTTCTCTCGGATGATCAACTACGAAGATGGATTGTGAACATCAGGTCACACCGTGTCTGAACTCCACACTTTACAGTCCAGGACATCAGAGAGCCGAGTGAAGGAGGAGGAAGGAGCTGAAACCCGGCGCTGTTCTGATTTTATTTCATTATAACAAATATTATCTCTGTGGGAGAAAAGACTGTGTTTTGGAACGTACTGTTGGACCAGAGAAGATGGAAACTGGAGAAGCAGTTTGTGCTCGTGTCGTTGCAAAATGAGAAAGATAAGTAGTAGCCTAGTGGCTTATTAGCAAGTCCAGCTAGTGCTAATCTAAGAAAATAATATAAGTAGCAATGATTTATCTCAAAGAACAGTGCAAATAGATTTCTGTGTTAAAATGTGAACTTGATATTCGTTCTTACTACACAGTGTCTTAATCAGACAAACAAATTAATCTATTTGTGTCACTGTCTTCTGATGATGCTGCTTCTGGTAGTGTTGTAGTACTCGAGATCGGTCTTGGTCTCGAGACCATTTTTTTAGGTTCTCGGTCTCGTCTTGGTATCGACAGCATTTTGTCTCGGTCTCGGACAGGGCGGTCTCGGGATTTTTGAATGAGACCGGTCGAGACCACTGCTGATCGGCTTTTTGTCCATAACTTAGCTGCTGATAAGAGTGGAAAAGGAGCCTCTTAAAAACAGCGAATGACAACTTAAAAGCATCGGTAGTGTTACGTCTCCCTGCAGCTGCACTGTGACCAAGCGCCTCCTGCGCACACCTGCAGAGATGCACGAGCCGACAGGAGGAGAGCGGCTGTGTAAACTTGTAAGCATGACTGTAGCTACCATTGCCATACCATAGCATACCGAGGTCTGGACCAGGACCTCAGTATTTATAATAAAATTAACCAAAAAACCATGAAGCTCAAAAGCATTTACCCGAAAAGACGATTTCTGTGCGGATTGATACTGAAATAGTGATTCTTCCCGACCAACCACCTGTATTATAGACCTGATTCTCAAGCTAAATCTGATTTCAAATTTATTATCACCGATGAACACCGTGAAAACTAACTAAATCGTACAAATAGGTTTGAACTACTTCTTCCGCCTGCCAAGGCGCAATGCACCGCATCATCAGCTGTTCAGTCACTGATCAGAGATCGATCATCCACACAGCAAATCCCCGTTATTTTTTCAGACTTCAGGTATGCAGAGTAATTATTTCACATCAGAGATCATTAAGAACATCTTACCTGCAACAGTGATGCTTAGCAGGGTCATTATTGTCTCCAGGTTAATGTAGAGTTTATATTTACTGAACAAACTCCCTGTTTGCGCATTTGTGATTGAGTCTACATGGTTCTCACCTCATCGGTGGTGTTTACTTTAGGTTCGTTGTGAATCTGAATTTTGTTTGATTATAAACTTTTTTTTTTAGTAGTGATTATATCATTTCATGTTTGTGCAAACTGTCTCATTACTAAACAAAATAGTTTGTAAAACTTTTCAACATTGTGAGCATGATGATGATGACACTGCAGAAATTTCAGATGATATGCAGAACTTATATAGGCCTACATATAGGAGTAGGCTACTTATACTGTTGTCATTAGTTCTAAAACAGACACTGAGATTAAAAAGAGACCAAATGACAGAAAATAAGAAGAGATTTCTTCCAACTTGGCAATAGTTAAAATTGATGTTTGCCAAAATGTATTAGATTATAGTTTATTTAATTCATAGTGCTGTTTTCAAAACAACAGAACGATTAATTTTTGTTGTCATATTTGTTTAAAAGTTAACTTTAAAAAACCCTCACATTTTGATGTTTTGTTATGATTTTTCTTTGATATTTGTGTCCTTGGTCTCGGCTTGGTCTCGGTCCGTAAAGGTCTTGGTCTCGTCTCGGTCTGTGAAAGTCTTGGTCTTGTCTCGGTCTCGACCTCTAAATGTCTTGACCTTGTCTTGGTCTCGGTACTCCCTGGTCTCGGAAATGTCTTGGTCTCAGTTTGTGCGGTCTTGACTACAACACTAGCCTCCGGGCTAGCGCTCTTAGCTAAACACTGTGAATAAAGTTGGTTATACAGCTTAAATCGCTTCAACCGCTTAGTGGCAGACGTTGCTGTGTGTTTCTGATAAATCCGATGGATCGTCCACGATGATGTGCGGCAGGTCTAAAAATAAAACAAAACAAAAAAAATGTGTAAATTGCTGTTTTGTCCGGATGTAATGTGACAGTTCTGAACTGGAAGTGATCGTCGGGTGAAGTTGAGAATCGCGACCGAGGGAGCATTAACTGTGTCGTAACAGCATCTTCTGTTAAATTCTGCTCATTACATCTGCACTATAACAGTGAATTATCTTGTTTGCTCATTAATAACAATTTTAACTCACCCAAATACTTTGAAAAGCCTTTCGTGCACGTAGTCCATTGACATTGATAGAGCTACACTGCCCTCTGGTGGCCACAACATGTACAACTCTAAGTTGATGCCAATACAAATTTAATGGTTCAATTATTATTAATAAATGTTCGAATATATTCGAACTTTTGTTATGAAATAGCAAACGAACTTCGAATTGGATTTCTGAGCAAAAGTCAAAGCCCTATACCATTATACCATTAAATTGTCCATTAAGAAATAAGATGCTAGCTGCTATGACTGCATGTGGTCTTACTCAAATTGTTGATAAACCAACAAGAGTATGTGTAAAATATGATGGCACCAAAACATCAAAGTGCATTGATCACATTTTTACAAACTCTCCAGAGTTATCGTGTTTTTAGTTTTATTTTTGTTTGGTTTTTCTCTTTTAACGTCTTGCATATATATATTGTTGGATCCTAGGAAGAATAGCGGTAGCTTGGCTACAGCTAATGAGGATCTTAATAAACTAAACTAAACCTGATTTGTAAAAAAAATGGGGGAGTGAATGGTGCCAATCTAACTATGGCATGAGGGGGTGGAGGTGGTTGGGGTGTGTGTGTGGGGGGGTGTCAGAAAATTTTTGGGAGTGCTGGTGTTAATTTGTTCTACTTTTGAAAAGTGAGACTAGAAATATAGAGAAGCATAAAGAGGAAAGGTTGCAGTGGAAAAGCAGAGGGAATACATTTTTAAAGTGACAGTGAAGCTTAGCATGAAAAAAAATACATGAACAAGTATTTTATTCATCATGAAACACGTCGTCATCATGAGTCTGAACAGTTTTATCACTCGGACCTCTAGCTTACCAGACTCCAAGTCTCCTGATCATTTTCTCAATTTTCTCTAGAAAATTCTCACCTCATGATCTGGAGTCACCAGCACCAGCAGGACCAGTTTCTGGTTCAGCTGAAGGTTGTGAACTGTTCCGTCTTTGGCCTAAACTTTGGAAAACTTGTTTTTAGACCAGGAGGAATACAGAAGTGGTCCCCCTTATGTCTTTTCTTCTCCTTTGGCTCACCAGCCTTCGTCATTCACACTGTTATCTTTTTAATTGTGGACCAGAGGACTCTCATTCTGGGAGAAGCATGTGGCTGCAGACCCGGAGACCACATTTTCAGACCCGCAGATCTGGACCCGCAGATCTAGACCCCTTCTCTTTCCACAACAGCGCCATCTATTTCCTTACAAACCAACAGGGAAGGCAATCGGAGAGTGAGTTCTGTTTATTTATTCTCTATATACTCTAAAATACTCTAAATATTTTGTCATCTTTAAAAATTAAATCGTTTTACCGTAATGAGTTTGAAGTGTTGTGACCCTCCTTACTGCGATAGTCAGAAAGCTACGTCTAACTTCACTGTAGATGAAGATTATGGGTAAGCTAATAGGATAGTTTAGCTTAGCTCGTTGGAAATAAGCTGCTGGTTTGACTCGGAGATTTTGTTTAACGAAACCAAAGCATCCCAACGAATTAAATGTAAGGTAACCATGACAGTTATAGTCGATTATGATTAGAAAACAAACCAAAAACACGAACCTACGTAGGCCTTAGGTCAGTTTTCATAAAAGTATTAAACTGTTTATATTCTCTGAAAGGCAGAAACATATTAGCAGCTACAATGTACTCAGTGATAATAGTGAATTTTTCATATCATAAATTAACATTGTATGTTTAACAGACAATATTATATTACAGTAATTAATAAAGGACAACATGCTATGCTTGTTTTTAATCATTTCAATTTGTAATAATATGTGTATTTAGAGATTTTATCTATGAAAAATATAAACTTTGACTAATTACACTCTGTTTAAGGTCCTGGGAGGAAGAACCGGCTCGTTTTGGACAGATGACCTGTTGCATGATCTTGTGTTTCAACCAGGCTGTTTGTCATAAAGGTTTAATTTTAGAAAAGGTAAAGTTAGTAAACATTCACCCCACATGTTTAGTGATGGTTGCTGAAACTTTATACTTTATTCAACTTGTGTTTATGTTATCAGTTGTAAATAAATACTTTGGAAAAAAAACCCAACTTAATTCTTGATTCTGTGATCTCATGTTCATCTATAAACTATTCACAGGTGTGGGTTGTGTTGTAACGCTTATTGTTCATGCTGCAATGCAACAGTACAGCACTGTACTTTGTGTAGTATTAGGTACTAATATAAAAAAAAAAGTTGGAGTTGGATCCAGCACATTTAATCTATTTTTAGCTTTAACATGTCTGTATGTCTGTATGTTAAATGCAGCTGATATTTATAGCTGTATATGCCGTTAATGTCAGTCTAATACTGACTTTGCTGTTGTCCAGAATACTTCAGTGTAAATCGTGATGGATATGTACATGTTCAGTATTTCTTTTTCAGCCTTGTGATGTTGTCTTGTCTTTTCTCTGCAGATCAATCTCTGAAATAAAACAATTAAAACAATCAGTCTTTCCAATCTTTGTCTCAATCTCACAGAAAAAAAGGAAACATGACTGTCGTCATGTTTAATTCAAAGTCTCGATGCTGTTTAAAAAAAATAGTGTGTATATATCCCAGCAATTACATCATGTAGAACTTCATGGAACTTTAGTAGTAGCTGTGGATGTGATGTATAAATGTACTTATGTTAGTTGAATTATCAATTATGATAAATGATGTGGTTTTCAGTTAAGACATGAAAAGATTCATTCTGTCTTCACTTGTGTCTCCTCGTCGCTCTTGTGAAACATAGTTGACATTTCTTATGATAGCTGAATACTGAAGAGGCCTTCAGTACATCTCCATTTTCACTCCACGAAAAGACCTCCTCATTTGGAACAATGGCTTCTTCTGGAGCTGCTTAGTTTTACTTACATGTTAATATACACTACTCACAAAAAGTTAGGGATATTCAACTTTCGGTTTTTGGAGAACAGAATGATGCAGAATGAATATTTAATCATTGAACAGTGTACATGTGCATTGATAAATTTAGAGAAAGTTTAATTCATTTCACCTATAAAGGTTGCAGTGGATTTTAGATTCATTCTGACATCATACAAAAAGCCAAATATCCTTAACCTTTTGTGAATAGTGTAAATTATTTAATAGGTTGCTGTTAAAGCCTTATGACTGTTGTTGAAAAAATACTTCAACTTGAGGCTAAATTGTAGCCAGAAGTATCAATACCTAAAGTAAAAATCTTAATCTTTATTTATGTAAGATTAAATTTAAACTTTTATTTCAATTTCTTTTACAGCTAAAGGTGTAAATTCTGAACAAAAGGTGTTTGGGTTGTGCAATTTACATATCACGAATAACAAGGCGTCTAGAAGCAACCGGCTGGTCCAGAAATGTAGTTTTTTTTAACGTCCAGTCGAGGGCGCTGTCGCGAGAAAGAAGGGGTCTGAACCTGCGGGTCTAAAACTGCGGGTCTGAACCTGCGGTCTCTGGGACTGCAGACACACACTATTGCATCCAGGACCACAACATTAACCAACCTGGTGACATCAGAGCTTGGAGTACTGCAACATGGTGGTGCCCTTGTCCATAAACATAAAATTTAGCTACGCTATGTTAAAGCGTAAAGTTAGGTTGGTTGACTGTTTCATTTCCACTTTCGTGTTGCTGGCACTTTTAAGCATATGTTTCAATTGTTTTATTGGATCCATCCTCACCTTCTTCTTCATTTGTTGCAGACATTTTAAAAGTGTGACTTTGAAGGAGCTCTGAGGGGAAGAGATGGGATTTTTCTGCTGCATGGTTTTGAAATCCAGCTTGATCTTTCTGTCTTATTTCAGTGTTCCCTGCAGAAGAACAGCAGCCGTTGGTGATTACAAAGAGGGTTTCGGGAAAATGGAGTCTGAACAAGAAGGACCCAGAGCCTCTCCACAAAAAAGAGGAACCCGAAAAACTGTGCCCCGATCAGTATGTGATCGAAGCTGGAATGAAAACAGGGCACATGGGTCAGGTGTAAATAGTAATGTGATGGTGATGTGTAACACTGCCAAATATTCACTCAGCTGCATGAGAACCAACACAGGAGAGAAGCCGTACAGCTGTGACGAATGTGGGAAAAAATTCAGTGCCAAGAAAAACATAGACCAACACATGAGAAGCCACACAGGAGAGAAACCATTCAGGTGTGTTGAATGTGGACAAAGATTTAGTCAAAAGATAACCTTACAGCAGCACATGAGAATCCACACAGGAGAGAAACCATTCAGCTGTGTTGAATGTGGACAAAGATTTAGTCAAAAGATAACCTTGCAGCAGCACATGAGAATCCACACAGGAGAGAAACCATTCAGCTGTGTTGAATGTGGGCAAAGATTTCGTCAAAAGATAACCTTACAGAAGCACATGAGAATCCACACAGGAGAGAAAGCATTCAGTTGTGTTCAATGTGGACAAAGATTTGGTCATAAAGTAAACTTAAACAAGCACATGAGAAGCCACACAGGAGAGAAACCATTCAGCTGTGATGAATGTGGACAAAAATTTAGTCAAAAAGGGAACTTAAACCGGCACATGAGAAGCCATGCAGGAGAGAGACGATTCAGCTGCGATGAATGTGGACAAAAATTTACTTTAAAAGCATGCTTAGGCCTACACATGAGAATCCACACAGGAGAGAAACCATTCAGCTGTGATGAATGCGGACAAAGATTTAGTCGAAAAATAATCTTAAACAAACACATGAGAATCCACACAGGAGAGAAGCCATTCTGCTGTGGTGAATGTGGAAAAAGATTTGGTCAAAAGGGATCCTTAAACAAACACATGAGAATCCATACAGGAGCGAGACCATTTCCTTGTGAGGTTTGTGGTGAATTATATAGGTGGAATACATCTTTAAAAAGACACATGCGTGTCCACATGAAGCTTGTAGGGGAGTAGGTTGCAGGATATTGCTCCAAATTTGTCAATAATGTGTTCAGTGTAGATAAGTGCTTGTTATAAGAACTTCGGGGGGGATTTTCTATGAAATTCTCTAGATAACATCAAACGGAAAAGTCTGACTCAGACCACCACCTCCTGATTGAGCTTCATGTTGTTCCACAATTGAAGCTCAGCTTCATTTAATCATAACTTTTTTAAGTAAGAAATTAGATGAAAAATACTTTATTTATCCCAGCGTGGAAATTCAATATTGTAAAAAGCTCTTTTTTTCTTTTTTTTCTTCCTCTTCCTCTTTTTTTTTTTTTTTTTTTTTTTTTTAAACAATATAACATAATAGAAATACAACAATAATAATCAGTCAGTCAGTCTTGTTCTTCAGGGTGATGCTGCTGGCAGGAATGAATTTCTGTATCTCTCCGTCCTACAGTGAACCTGACACAGCCTCCCACTGATCACACTCTTGATTCTTCACCGTGTTGTGGAGGGGAGGAAGAAACCTCCATCATCTTCATCAGCTTGTGCAGCATGCTTTTCTGAACGATCATCTCCAGCGGCTCCAGAGTTATTCCCAGCACAGAACCAGCTTTCTTGATCAGCTTGTTTAGTTTCTTCAAGTCTCTGGTTCTGATGCTGCTGCCCCAGCAGATGCTGGAAAGCTGATTGCACTTTCCACAACAGACTTGTAGAAGATCTGCAACATCTTGGTGCAGACGTTGAATGATCTCAGCTTCCTTAAGAAGTAGAGTCTGCTCTGACCTTTCTTGTACATGTAGTCAGTGTTGCATTTCCAGTCTAGTCTGTTGTCCAGCTGAACTCCAAGGTATTTGTAGTTCTCCACCACCTCCACCTCCTCTTCCAGGATGTAGACAGGACTATGCTGCTTATTTTTGTTCCTCCTGAAGTCAACAATCATCTCTTTAGTCTTGCTGGTATTTAAGATGAGGTGATTGTTACCATTTCACAAACTGATTGACCAGTTCCCTGTACTCCTTTTCTTGTCCATCATTGATACACCCCACAACTGCAGAGTCATCAGAGTATTTCTGCAGATGACAGGACTCAGAGTTGTACTCGAAGTCTGAGGTGTGCAGTGTGAAGAGGAATGGTGAGAGTACAGTTCCTTGTGGTGCTCCAGTGCTGCTGACCACCATCTCAGACGCACAACCTTTCAGGCTCTCAAACCATGGTCTGTTTGTTAGGTAGTCATAAATCCAGGTGGTTAAAGTAAAGCTTGATAAAGTATTTTCCATACTCTTAGTCTTTCTGTGATTGACTGGTGAAGAGTCTCACCTACTGCCTTAAATGACCAATTGTTTTTTATACCAACCACTGGGAGCCATATACTGTATATTGAATGAAAGCCTGAATGTATGTGGAATGAAATTTGAATATACTCATGTGGATATAATTGTTGGCGCCCCTTGGTCAATGAAAGAAAAACTCCAAAATTGTGACAGAAATAACTTGACAAAAGTAATAATCAATAAAAATTCTACGAAAAATAACCAATGAAAGTCAGACATTGCTTTTCAAAATTTTCAACATTGTCAGACATAGCTTCAACAGAATTGTTTTTAAAAAATCCATGAAAGAGGCCTGGACAAAAATGATGGTACCCCTAGAAAAGACTGAAAATATTGTGACCAAAGGGACATGTTGAATCAAGATGTGTCCACTAATAAGCATCAAAGGTGTCAACATTCTTGCAATCTTGTACTCAGTCAGTGGACCTATTGGGCTACAGGTAGTCACTGG
The DNA here is from genome assembly GCA_023101725.1 of Atherinomorus stipes. Classification (NCBI taxonomy): domain Eukaryota; kingdom Metazoa; phylum Chordata; class Actinopteri; order Atheriniformes; family Atherinidae; genus Atherinomorus; species Atherinomorus stipes. Next base: position 175,640 of record JALJCO010008013.1, on the reverse strand, counting down.
GCTGTTTGGTGACATGGTGTGTACCACACTCGGCATGGACCAGAGGAAGCTAAGGAAAAAGTTTTCTTAAAATTGCAGACAAGGACGTTTAGGGTAAAGGCTATAAGACCATCTCCAGGCAGCTCAATATTCCTGTGACTACAGTTACATTCAGAAATTTAAAATCCATTGGACTGTAGCCAACCTCCTTGGATGTGGCTGCAGGAGGAAAATTGATGGCAAATCAAAGAGATGGATAATACGAATGGTAATAAAAGAGCCCAGAAAAACTTCTAAAGAGATAAAAGGTGAACTTGAAGCTCAAGGAAGATCAGTGTCAGATCGCAACATCCGTTGTTGTTTGAGTCAAAGTGGACTTGATGGGAGACAACCAAGCAGGACACCATTGTTGGAAAACAAATCATAAATAAAAAAGCTAGATTGGAGTTTGCCAAACTATATGTTGACAGCCACAGAGATTCTGGCATAATGTCCTATGGTCAGATGAGATAAAAATGGACTTTTTTGCCAAGACACATCAGATGTTCACAGACGGAAAAATTAAGCATATCAAGAAAAGAATACTGTCCCTACTGTGAAACATGGAGGAGGTTCTGTTAAGTTCTGGGTCTGCTTTGCTGCATCTGGCATAGGGAAGGCACAGCGCCCCACCATAAAGCATCCAACCGCAAAGCATCCAACAGTGTGCATGTGTTTGACTAAATTGATGTCGTGTCAATGAAAGTTTGCACGATTAACAGCTGTTTTACAGTACATTGGCTACAGGCGCTGATGTCAGAGTGTGTCTGCAGTGCAGTGTTGCCAATTTGGCAACTTTGTGGCTATATTTAGCCATTTTTCAGACCCCTTTATTGATGGGTTTTTTTTTTTTCCCCCTTAAAAAAAGTAGGGATGCACTGATCCACCCTTTTTGGGCTTCGATCCGAAGCCTGATATTTGATATTTCGGTATCTGCCGATACCGATCCATTATCAATACAGTAAAAGGAGGAAAAAAACAGCATTGTTTGACAGCACACCTTGTGTGAAAACAGACTGGGATCTTTCTTTTGTGCAAGGCAACATCAGACTTGGCTTTAAAAAATGTTTTACCTGGTTAAAAAAAAAAAAGAGATAAATGTACTGAATCACTTATTTAACAACTGCACACACACAGCAATCTTAAATAGGCTGAACTTTAACAATCTTAAAGTAGCTTCACAAGCTTGCTCACATATGTAAAAATATAAACAAAACGTCCTGGTTCAGTCAGTGCAGTTGAATAATTGTAAAATAATAAAATGAGGGGGAAAACAACAGCCTTACCTCCTCAGTCAAACATGTCAAAATAAACAGGAACAAAACTTCTTTAAAATGGTTCAGTCAGTGCAATTAGGAATTTAAAATCCAATTTTTAAAAAAATGTTTAAATAAAGGTGCTGAAATTGAGAAAAAATATATCTCCACTAGCTTGGTTGGTAGATATATTCAAAACAGCAAATCAGTTTTTTTAAGGGCTATTTAATGGCCAAATATGTTAAAGATATTGATTTTTGCCTTCTACTCAGTCATATTTTTCAATTCTGGAAAGTTAAGACCTGCATTTCCCCATACAAATACATATTCTTGCATATTCCCCCATTCTCTTAATATGGCCATAAACATAGCCCAGGCCATACTGTACCCTTTCTCATGCTGACAGAATAGATCAGTGGTTCCCAAACTTTCTCTACTAGGCCCCCCTTTGGTTTATTACAATTTTCTTCATGCTATGTCCAGCTTTTATGTATTTTGTTGTGATTTAAGCCACAGCAGTAACAACATACCTCACATAGGCAGGATGTGGCAAAAGGAAAAAAGTAGCCTACCTATGGCCCATGCTTTGTTCCTTGCATTGTCCGGAAAAAAATCTGGCCTTTGACACGTCCTCTTTATGTAGTTGTCTGTGATGAGCATTCAGGAGCACTCTCGTGGGCACGTTTACATGGAGACTTTTTTCCCTTTCGGAATGAAATCATTCTGATTGAGGATTTTAGGGCATCTGTTTACACGGGGACTAATTCATTCGTATCTGGCGTGTACATGCGCCAACATTTATTCAGAATAATCCTGTCTGACATGCGCAGAATAATGTAAATCACGTTATTTATTAAAGACGAAGGTCTACAAACTGATCATCACGTGTTGTTTGGTCAGGCGCTCCTGCTGCACGAAGAGAAAAAGGCGTAGAGACAGAATTTGAATTAAAAACAAACTTTCTGTTGCTGTCCAAGGAATAACGTTGTTCCCAGCCATCTGTCAAAGTAAGGAAATGTCACTTGTTTCACGTTGACGTCTCGTCGAAGCATGCGCTAAAAGAGTGCAACCTTACAACTTTCCGATTCAGCGTAATGACACCCCGTTCGGTTTGGGGAAAGGAATATTCTCCTTCAAAAATTTTTTTTCTTTCCCTTTTCTCTCGGAGGTTTCATGTTTTTTTATTCCAATTTTCCCAACCCTTATTTGCCATTACCACCCCCCCCCCCACCAAAAATTAATTCATTTCCTTCCGTTTCTTTTCTTCAAAAAGCCTTTTCCTTGATCCTTTTTATTTCCGAAAAAAATTTTTTACCCAAAGCAATCTGTATTTTTGGGTCCATGTAAACGCAGCTATTGATTAAAACCATTTATTGCAACAAAGGCTCCACTCTTGAATGTGACTGGGTAAAGACTCATCAGCTGGCTGTCAGGTGGGGTCCCTCTATGGCTTCAGTGCCCTGCATGAATTTGCACAAAGCTTATAAGAGATGATCATTTGTGGATCTGCAGGTATGCATTGGTCCCACACCAAGTGATGACTGTTTACAGAAAGTTTCAGACCTATTCTACCGGTCAAAAGTTTGGAATCACTTTCCCATTAGATTAAATGGAAAAGTGATTGTGATCACTACTTTTGATCGGCCGTGTTTGAGTATACACGCTATAACTGACTATGTCACGTGTTACTGTGTGACTTCTTTGGGTGGAGGCTGAACAGTGTGACACAATTCAGGGCCACAGGGCCACTCGGAGCAGGTCCAGTCAAGGATGTTGATGTCAGCATGGGCCGTGGACAAAGCTGAACTGGGACAGGAGTGGAGTACATGTGTGTGTGTGTGTGTGTGTGTGTGTAGTGAGAAAGGAGCAAGGTTGAAACCTTCCTGTCAGAGGAGAAAAATACAATGAAACTATAGCAACTTCTGGCATTGGCGTCTCCGTAGCAACAGTGCATCATACAGCAGCTTTTGCTTTACCAAAAATGACATCAGCAAGGGTCAACAAAAATAATAGCCTTAAATCATCCTTTTTTTCCATTTGTTAATGATCTTTATTTCTTTATGTACAGCCATGACCTTTTGTCAGCAACAAAGTTGAAATTTGTTTCCATACCGTGAAAGTAGCCAACTTTAAGAAGCAAATAAAATTTAAAGAACATTAAATCATGTCATGTGTCAGCTTTGATAGAAGTGAAGTGTATGTGGAGTTCTCCATCTTATCTCAATTATAAATAAACATTACCTTAAATACTAAATATAAACTTTGTGACTTATATGCTCCAACAAAAACATTCACATTGAAACAAAAACATTCACTTTACACATTTTTATTAAACAATTTGAAGAGAATCCTTTGGCTGCCAGGAATGGGCCCACTCCTTGCCACTGAAAACAGATGAGAAATGTTAATTTTGCTACTGGTGCTTGCAGAGTATTTCTAAAAAGCTTAACCTTCTAACATGTGTCAAAGACATACCCTACAGAATATTCTAGGGGTGTGGGAGAGCAATAGCTTCCCTGACTATGTATGTACTGGATCGTGTGTGCAGAACCCGCAGCAGGTGATCTATCAGAACCACGATGATGTGCTTGACCCTTTTCTTTATTTCCAAGATGTTGTACAGCCGTCTGGGAAATCAGTGGTTCTGAATGAGGCAAATAAATCACAAAAACAATGTAAGCATTTGGACATATAAAGCAAATATAACCGCTGTATTTTCCCTATATATGTATACAGACTATTCACATAAACCGTACAATAAAGAAATAACTGCAGAAAAAGCTTTATATCTGAAAGTGGTGCTCTGAATGTCACTCTTGAGGTAACACTGCCACCTACTGGCCAAAGGTTGCAGGCAGGTTATCTGCCTCGGATTGCTGAGTCTCACCCAAGTTAGCCGAACCTAACTTTTCCCTCAGACAGTGGCAATATCGCCGTGAATGTCGGTCACAGGTTTATGAATAACAACACAAAAAACCACCGGAAACCTTAACAGGCAAAAAACTTATCTGCTACATGCGAATTCACGGAAAACAAGCTTAATTAGCTGAACAAGTATTCTACCATGCCATTACAAGGCAAATAACAGTTGACTTCAAGAACATTCTCTCACTCACTTGCACTAGACGCACATCCACCAGTCGTCCATCATTTAAAATAAGCACTCAAAATCTGCACATAGCTCAGAATTTAGTGACAGTTACAGACGAATCCTGCAAAGTTTAATTTCTGTCACAAAGTAGAAACATATTGACGCTCCATAAATAAAAATGCTTGCATAATTAACTGATAACCATGTTTCATTTTCACATAAATTTTTTACTTAACTGCTTGTCAAGCATCCTACTCTTTACCTTCACCTCTTCTTTCTAAGGTGAATGAGTCTGTCCCTTTCAGAGGACATTCTGTTGCTGAGTGTGCTCAATACTCTCAATAGTTTCTTTTACTCAAGATTTTCATTTCTGCACTTCCTGTTGCCGAATAACAAAACACTTTTATTATCTAGCTTCCTTGATTTGTGTCTTGGATATTAAAATAATTTATTAAACATCTTTACTGGTATGGAAATGTTAAAAGTAGCCTATTTACAGACCGCTCTGTTTCTCAACTACAGCTTCTCTGTAGCTGAACAAACGTCTGAGTTAAAGAAGAAATAAGAAATTTGACTGCCAGAGTTGTATCTCTGTTTGCAGTGATGGTTCAGCGTCAGCATTGACTTTATATATGATCATATTGATCAGACACATGCTCATGACAAGTTCTTTATGTCATCATTTCCTGTTTCCTGTCAATGATCCAGTGGGAGGGACGGATTTGTAAGTCTCCATCTAGCAGGATCAAGATAATTTTGATCCAGTCCACCAAAGTACTGAAATACCCAGATATCAATCTGAGATCCAAGGACCTGAATCCAGGGATTTGGAAATCCAGATCATTTTGATCTGGATTCAAAGTTTTGAAATACTGGGCCCTGATCAGGAGGAGCGGATCCTGGTCACTCCCTATGAAGTCACAATTGCAGCTGTAGAGGGCGCCTTGATTGCAGGTGGAGGGTGTTAATGACAATGAGACGCCCTCTTCCACCAACTGGAAAAGGAAAGCAGTCATCGCTGTGTGCCCCCCCCGTGACAACACCAACACCCCCATGTCAAATAAATCTGTATGGAAATACTAACTCACACTCATGTGTGAAGAATTATGTTTTATTTTAAATAAATAATAATCATCATGATCCTAAACAATTAAATAAATGATAAAATTATTACTACGAATGATCATTTATCATTGTCATCATCATCATTATTATTAATATTATTATCATTATCATTATGCCAATAGGAGGATTATAATCCTCTTTTCCTGGTCAAACATTCCCTTCCATGAGCACCAGTGGTTTGAAGGATACCTGTGCACCTGTCGTCGTTTTTTTTTTTTTTTTTACCCCATAAAATAACTCCATTCATGTTTTTCTATCAGTATTGACAAACATGCCAACATGCATGACACGTGCGGAACTCATGTGTGGAACATGACTGTTTCCTCCACCATTTAGCCGTTGCACCCGCTGCAAAATTCTGGCGAGTCTCCACTGATGCAGACTCGCTGATTGAGGACTGAACCACAGACTTATATAAACACTATTTATTTAGTCTCTATTTAAATCTGTGGACTGAACAGTCCACTCGCCCTCCACCCACACGGTTTGGGACGGCCCTTAATATGGCGGAGCCTCCGCGGGAACGCGCAAACGGAGGGGTAGTGTGTAGGGGGCCGGTTTGGGATTGGGCCTATGTTGCTAGGCAACATACACGTATGTATTGACGTGTGGTGGTGTGACGTCACAATGCCTATGGTGGTGTGACGTGTCAAAGTGTCGATGGATCAAAGGCGAATTCTTTTCATAGTCAGAAGTAGTTCTGAGTGAGGATTAGTCTTTCACAGAGCACAGACAGACAACACATCTTTCCGAGATATTGTTTAAAATTTCTATTACCGTGACAGAATAGCAAGAATAAAAATGAGCACATTTAAAAAAAATAATAGGAAAACAAACAGTGCAATTGATGCTGCAGACAGGAAGAGGATTAATCTTTCCTTACAAAAAAAAAATCGAGACTTTAAAGCAGAAATTATGGAGTTTGAGGAGAATTCTTTGTTTAATTTGCCTGACGATGCAACAGTTGAGTCAGGTGACCTTGACGAGAGAAGCAGGGATTCTTTACCTGACAGAACGACATTTCCAGCAGGAAATCCAACAGAACATTTCGTAACAAATGCCAGAGATGAGATAATGCAGGCATTCAGAGGAGAGTTCCAAGAACTTCGAAGACAAATAACTGTTGAAGTAACAGAACAACACCTCAGAGGAGAAATTGAAAGTTTAAAAGCACAACTTAAAGAGAATAAAGTGGCAACTGTTGCAGTAACAGAACAATATAACCAACACCTCAGAGGAGAAATTGAAAGTTTAAAAGCACAACTTAAAGAGAATAAAGAAGTGACAATTGTTGCAGTAACAGAACAATATAACCAACACCTCAGAGGAGAAATTGAAAGTTTAAAAGCACAACTTAAAGAGATTAAAGAAGTGATTTGCAGTCATGCAACCTGTGGATTAAACTTACCATTGCAGACAGAAACCAGTCAGGTAATTGATAAAGGCACTGGAGGCGCGACCGGATCTCAGTTAGGATTACGAGTGACAGACTCTGAGGAAGAGAGATTCGTTTTATGTCCCGAGTCACCTTTGCAACCACAAACTGACCAATCTCTAAGCAAAGGTGTTGGGAAAGCTCATTTAGAACGGAAAAAAAAGAGAAATTCAAAGAAAAAAGCGCTTTTTCATGCTGCGGAGCCACCGAAGCCCCAAACTGGTCGACATTGGTCAAAACTGGCATTTTTCTTCTTTCTTTTCATTTGCTCAAGTGCACTGCTTGGATTTTTTGGGGGCCAACTACAGTAACTGAGGAAATGACAGTACCTGAAAACACAGCTTTAATGGTTGTTCAGACTGCAGCAGAACCCACATTTGTTGAGATACCGACATTTTTTGGAGCTGTTCAGACGATAGCAAGCCATCATGCCGTTAATAGCTTATGGCATTCTTTGGGAATCTACTATTTCTGTAGCAGTCTTGCACGTGCATTCAGGTATTTCCATGGATTACTGAGTCTGACATGACGGATGTCAAAAAAAGGTAAGACCCGTTCCAGTCCTTCTTTTATTTACGCAAACACCTTCCCAGTGATCTTTAAATTAGGGATCCACGATATATATATATTTTTTTCTTAGAAGAAAAAAAGTAAAAAAAATTAAAATAAAAAAGACGAAAAGAAGAAGAAAGAAAAGGGATGCACGATATTAGAATTTTGGCCGATATCCGATATGCCGACATTTTAAAAACGCATGTGGCCAATAACCGATATCGATACCGATATTAAAGCTAAAAAAATAAGCAGTCATAGCAAATAGTATTTTTTTAAATAGTTTCAGACGCTTTGAAAAATAAGGGTGGGAAAAAATAGCAATACACTAGAATATTGCAATATTTTCATTTGCATTCAAAATTCAAGATTCGTAACAGAACGATATATCACGAGATTTCAGAAGTTGTAAAGTCTAAAAAATAAGTTTTTGAGGGAGTTTAAAAAAAAAAAAAAAAGACATTAGAAACAGTGGCCTGATCGGTTGAATATTGGTGGAGTGGCTGATGTCAGATACTCAGTTTTAAGGCCGATATAGGCCGATACCGATAGGGGGCCGATTATATAGTGCACCCCTACTTTAAATTGTGATTATGAAATTTTAAGCCATTTCCCAGGACTCTGCTTTTGCAATCTCATTAGCAAATTTCCTCGGAGCTGTGGACAGAGATCCGGTTCACGACATGTATGTGTGGTTTGTCATGTTGACAAAACAACAGCAATATATGTCCTCTAGCACAAGAAATTTGTCACATGAATATATAAACAAGATTAAAAACATGATTTTCATTGGAGTGGGTCTTCAACGTCATGCCCTTAGCTCTGTCATTGGCTGGCGATATAAACAGAAATCTCCACCCAGAAACGTCCCGACCACAACAAAACAAAGGTAAACAGTGAATTACAGATGGGGAGAGGGAGTTACGTGCCCTGATGAGTTTAAATGCGAGTAAAGTCAGATACGGTTTGAGACGGATTTCACTTGCACAAGTCTAACATTTATTTTTAGGGGGGAAACTTAGGACTCTACCTTTAAAATGCACTGTTCCTTTTATTTATTTATTTTTTTTATAAAGACTTTATTGGCAAGTAAGCGTAGCACAAAGTTTAAGACATAAACTTAAACTGAAAACAGTAAACAATCAGGTGGGAACGTAATAAAAAAGTAAATAAATATCTACAACAACAACAAAAAAAGAACACTTACGAGAGGGGATGCATACAAAAGTCATGCATAATACAGAGTACACAAAGACACACACAGACTAAATATTGAATTAACAGAAAATACATAGTCATTAAAAATATTAGACATTAATCAGACTGTTGTAATATTGCAAAAAGAGATCTTTTGTTCCTTTTATTTATTTATTTTTTATAAAGTCAATTGGCAAGTATGCGTAGCACAAAGTTTAAGACATATATTTCCTCAAAATGAACGGAGTTTATTAAGAAGATTCAGAGAGAAATATAGTAAGAGACTGCAGCTGTGAACCCCATTGTTTTAAACATCAAGATCTTCCTCAAATCCTCCTCTGAGGTGGGTTTATTTTAATCCCTATTTTCAGGATTAAAATGATCCAGATTTGGGCCCAAACGTTTTAAATACCTAAAGAGAGAGAGAGAGAGAGAGAGAGAGAGAGAGAGAGAGAGAGAGAGAAATCAGGATCAAAAGGAGAATTGGATTTACAGATCTTGATTCAAACCAAGATAAAATCTTGTTTGAATTACTGAATTAAGCTGAAAAAATAAGCAGTCATTGCAAATAGTATTTTTTTGACTCGTTTCCGACGCTTTGAAAAATAAGGGGGGGAAAAAATAGCAATACTCTAGAATATCGCAATATTTTCATATGCCAATATCAAATCAATATTTAAAAAGGCGCATCAATCTATTTTACTTAGAAAATCTCGCAAGATTTCATCGTTCCGTTACAAAATCTCACAATATTTCATGAATTCTAGATTAAAAATTCGTAACAGAACGATATATCACGAGATTTCAGAAGTTTTAAAGGTTGCAAAAAAGAGGTTTTTGAGGGAGTTTTTTATTTTATTTTAAGACATTAGAAACAGTGGCCTGATCGGTTACATATCGGTGAGGTGGCCGATGTCCGATACTCAGTTTTAAGGCCGATATAGGCGGATTTCACTTGCACAAGTCTAACATTTCTTTTCCGCGGGGAAACTTCGGACTCTACCTTTAATATGCACTGTTTCTTTCATTTATTTATTTATTTATTTATTTATTTATTTATTTTTATAAAGACTATTGGCAAGTAAGCGTAGCACAAAGTTTAAGACATAAATAGAGATGAAAACAGGAAACGATCAGGTGGGAACGTAATAAAAAGTAAATATCTACAACAACAACAAAAGAACACTAACGAGAGGGGATGCATACAAAAGTCATGCATAGAATACAGAGTACATAAAGACTAAATATTGATTTAACAGAAAATACATAGTCATTAAAAAATATTTAAGACTGTCATAATATTGCTAAAAGAGATCTTTTTTGGCCTTCACAATTTTACCTAAGGGAAAATTAAATTCAAGTAGAAACACCTAAAAACTTGGGTTTAGTTTTGAGAAATTTGTGTTTGTGTATAAAGAGTTTACTGGAAAGAATCAAGTAATTAGTAACAAATCCAGCAGACTTATGAGAAAAATAACAAAGGATATCTTTTTTAGTGAAAATGGATGAGACACTGAGAAAGGTAGATAAATGATTTCTCAGGTCAACCCGAAAATCATGTACAACACAACATTCCTAAAATACATGAGCAATAGATTCCTCTACATCACAGGAGACGCATTTGCCGTTCACATCCATAAAAGTCTTCGTATATCCATTTTTACCGACTTCACGAGCGCTGTAGTCGTGTAGCTGCTACGCAGCCAAGAACGAGGAGACGCACAGCTTCACGTTGCGTTCAAGGTCAGCTTGGAAAGGTCTTTCTCCAGCCTAATCACTAGATTTTAGGCAACTCTTTCGAGATTATGTTGCTAGGCAACATACACGTATGTTTAGTCTTTCACAGAGCACAGACAGCACATCTTTCCGAGAGAAATTGTTTAAAATGTCTATTATTGTGACAGAATAGGGGATTATCACGCTTTCCGGAATCTAGGCGTTTCCTCTTCCGGGCCATTTCAACATTAGGCTCGTTCGACTTTGGCTATCTGCAGCGCAACTCGGCTGGAAGTGAGGGATTGTGGTCCTGGAATGTTGCATGCTGGTTAGAAACTTTGTCCGACTTCAGACTGCGCCTGAACTGCACCGGAAAACGTGACCAGACCACATGATCATCAAACATCGCGGGAGCCGTCCGTCTGCAGTCGGAGTTGTGCAGTTCCTCCTCAGCAACTGCAGCTTTTGGACCTGCCTCCGCCGCCGCCAGAACCTGGTCCTGATTGGTTTCAACTCTCACTGACGCAAGCTCCGATTGTTGGACGGGACTGTCCCCCAGTAATAAATCCATTTAGGTGTTTTAAACAGGCTACGAAATCAGCCTTGGTGTTTCATATTGTAGTTAGGCTGATGTTCACAAACCTGGACAGACTGATATCTGGACAGGCTGATACCTGGACAGACTGATATCTGGACAGACTGATATCTGGACAGACTGATATCTGACTGCAGCAACAGAGGAACACAAACGTGTTGCAGCCACAAGTTATTCTACTCAGATAAATATAAAGCTTGTAGAATATTATCCTCCATGTTTTCATGCAAAATGACTTATACATCAGATGAAGATTGTAGAGTTCATTTTGAGGGTGAGGTTAGGACCAGGACACTTCTTTCTCGTGTTTTTGTGGCAGCTGTAGAAACACATCAGAGGTGGTTCACTGGGCTATTTAGCATTTATTACCTAGTGTAGCAAATCATTTAGGCAGTTTATGACCTGTAGACCCTGAGAACATGTTGCAGGAGGAAAGGGTTGTTTATACTAGGCTTGCCATGTGAAACCGGACACAGGACACGCGCAAAGTATTAGGGGTTTTGTTGTTTGTTGTCCTCCCCCGCCTTTTCTCTGTATTTTTCCATCTTTCAAGCTCTCAGGAAGAAGCCAGGAGATCCCAGGACGTTTGCTCAGCTGTCCTGTTTGGGGGAGGAGCCTTGACTCTTCAAGATTTTACCTACATTATGCTATATAAGACTAACAGAGACATGTAGGAGGTGTCAGACTTCTGGCCCGAGCACTCTTGTTAGTGACGGGGCCAGGATTCTGAACACAGAGCTCTGTAATGTATTGCCTCTGATTCTGTAATAAATTGTTAACTTTTATTCCGCCTTGTTTGGTTTTCATTCCTGATGCAAAAGGTCCCGCTGGAAAATGGGTAAAGAAGGTTACAGGAGGCTAAATGTTTAGAAGGTATCTTAAACACCCATTTTTCTTACAAATTGGTGGAGAATGCGGGCATCAGAGTGAAAACCACATGGTGAGTAGAACAATTTGGATTTTTTTATTGCAAATTTTAACCTGTTTCTCTTTGAAAGAATGATTTAATGGTCCGATTGGGACAACATTGGAGGCATGCAGACTTCTCTGACAACAACTGACGTGGCCACATAAAGTCGGTAAGCAGAAACCCTTGATAAATTCTGCATATTCGGCCTTTTATCCAAATTGATTGTTGTCATTGAAAAACACATGTCTGTAGTTTACACAGATCAGGAGTAATACAGCCTGACAGCTCAGTTTAAGTCTGACTGTCATAAAACAGAAGGTCAGTTAGACTGACCTTGACTTTTGGTTAAAGTCCATTTGTCATAATTATCGGTTGAAGTCCGATTTAGACACGGTTGAAGTCCGTTGGTCTTGGGTAAACGTCAGTTAGATTCTGACCTTGACTTTTGGTTGAAGTCCATTTGTCATAAGGTAAATTGGTATAAGGTATAAGATTGATATTATCAGTTAAAGTCTGATTTAGAGGTTTTTCCAGCTGGATTTGGGCGTGGGTTGAAGTCCCACTTTAAAGAAGAAAATTATTTGGGCTATGAATGTGTGGGCTGGGTCATTCTCCATATGAGGTGTTAAATTGGCAACTGGTTGCTAATCTCTGGAGAGTTGTGTGGGATTTTCTGGGTTGGACTTTTTTCTCCTTTTTCTTTTTTTGTGGTGTCTCTTTTTCGGTTGAATTAAAACTGTGTAAAAACCGGGTTAGGACCCCCAGTGGTGAGGCGCAGTTCTTAATCGAAGAACTGTAGAAGCTTCCACACCAGGTTTTGTACACAGGGCATTGCGTCCATTCAACCTGAAATCAGCACGTGTTGTATTCAAATAACTGAATCATGAGTAATCCAATTAATTTTGGGGAATTGTGGGAGGAAATTATTAAACAAATGACTGATTTGAAAAGGAGAGCTGCAGATTTAACCAAAAATATTGATGAGCTGCAAAACACAGTTTTGGAAACAGAACTGATCTTTGCTCAGAATGCAACAGAGATTTTGCAAGAACAAAGAGATTTGACACAGCACACGCAGCAATCCAGGGGACAGAAACCTTTTATGAGCAAGGGTCATAAAAACTTGAGTGGACAAGTGACTAGGGCCCCCGCATGTGACTCCCCTCGTGGGATGAGGAGTGATGTGGAGTTGAGACGCAGAGTAGAAGAAATGGTAAGAGAAGGAGAGAGGAAAAGTAAGAGGATACAGATGCAAGTTGAAATTGGGGAGGAATTGGCACAGAGCTTGGATGAGGGTAATTTGAGTAATGTTTCAGGTGACCAGGCATTACAGTTTGAGCCTAAATCACATGAGATTCCAGAAGATTTTATTGTCAGGGCCAAGCAGCTGTGGGAGGACCAAACTGGCCTTAATTTTGAAAATAAAGGAGAAGCTAATTTTCTTTTTTGGTCAGCTGTTCAGGCTGGACTCTCAAAGCCTGTTAGGGAGGCATTAAAGAGGACTCCTTGTCTCTCCATGGAGCCTTTTGTTAAATGGCGGGCGATCGTGGTTCATTATATGAGAGAATACAGAGATAAACAGAAGACTGAGGATTCTGTCAGAAAAGAGTTGGAGTTGAGGCTTTTTAAAATGCAGTTAAAAGAGGTTGAGAGTGAATTAAATGCATCTAGGGATAAATCTCAGAAACAAACTGTGGAGGACAGTTCATCTGCTCAGACTATGGTGGTTCAAATTGTTCCTGCTGAATTATCACCTATTTCTGGGCATGCACCTGGGTCACGACCTCTTCAGCCATCCATTTTCCTACCAGCATCTTTTATCTTAATGTTCATCAACAGCCTCAGTACAGGGGAGGATTCAGGGGAAGGAGCAGAGGGTGAGAGGGATGTAGGCCACCATTACAGCAATACCTGCCTGTTATCAATGTGGGCAAATCGGACACTGATGCAGGGACTGTCCATACCTCCAGCAAAGCTTCACCTCCTCAGATCAGAGGTGGCACCAGTGCTCCAGGTGTCATATTCATCAGCTGCTCTCCAGATGTTGCAGCAGTCTCCTCACAAGACCATTGAGGTCAATTTTTGGGACTCAGAGTTTGCTCAAATATGTACTCGCTGCAGTGCCCAGTGAATCTTCTCGGCAGAGAGGTGCCTACAAAGACTGAAGCAAAGTGCTGTGTTGCACAAAAGGACTGAAAGTGCGCTTCCCAAGTGGACTGATATTAGAGTGTAACTCTAATCTTTTGCCATGTTCTCCACAAATGTTATTGTCTCCCTGAGAATGCTTTATCCGCATCAATAAGCATCAGCAGAGATTTTTGGGGAGCCTGAAACAACACAAAGAGGCAGAATTTTTACCCAATTTTTGCTGTGAAAACTGGCTGTTTTCTCTTGAGCTGTTTGCTCCTCCTGAACCTCTCCATGTAACTTTAAATAATACGAGTACGCCCAAATTAGTATATGCTGAGGCTTTTTCTGATAAATTAGAGGGTACTTTATGGCTTTATTGATTCACTGTATGCTGGTGGGGGAAGGAAGGTGTGATAGTTGTGATTAAGCTGCAGCCAGAACAACAAGAATGGTATGAGCTGGCAGATTATGCAGCTCCACATGTCTCGTTGGCCTTACATCCTGGTCATGAGGCTAAAGATTTGGGTCATATGATTAAAAGACTTCTTGATGTCACAGATTGGTTAAAAATATTATTATGACAGGTACAGTGTTCTCCCTTTGAGAGAGTGTATAAGTTTAATCATCACATTACAGATGTGGTTACTCTTGAACAGCAGGAGATTTGCAGGTATCATGGTTGACAGATGTCTGATCATCCCGATTTTGAATAATTATTAAATGTTTTGCCTTTATCTCATTGGTCCCAGGGGCCCACTGATGTGGGGTTGTGTAAGATTCTTCCCATAACATTTGATTTTAAAACTATAATTCTCACATGGAGCCCCCAGTATTAACTGAAATAGGTTAGAAGAGACTCATTTGGAGTATCCCAATTCATTTTGTAACTAAGCCTGGTACAGATGAGTTCATAATAGTTCATGATTTTTAACTAATTAATGATATTGTTTCTACCTTGCTGCCAGTTGTAAATCCTTATATTTTACTAGGTGTTTTACCACCTCAGTATAAATTTTTGCTATGATTGATTTGACAAAACTCTTTCTGTTTATCTCTGGAGGAAGAACTAAGAGATATTTTTTTTCATTCATTTTTCGTGTTTATCAATAATATTATATATGTTTTCTTTGTCTCCTGGTATTTTTAATTAGATTTTGAAACTTCATTTTGGCGTTTTTGGTCCTTCCAACAGAGGCTATGATGGGCCAGCATGGTGATGATATTCATACTTGTGGTTTAAGATTAGTGGTTCTAAGCTGCAGTGTGAGAGAGGAGATAGGCAGGTCTGTGAAACTGAGGGTAGACTTGCAGAGTACTCGACACCCAGAAGATGGTCGGAGGCAGGGTATGCTTGTGAAAAGGGGGAAATGGTATGTGTCAGGTTGTAAAGACAGGAAGAGCCTTCTGCTTAGAGGGCTGACGTGGATGTGATGATGGTAAGTGTGGAAGTTGATGAAGGACAGATGGTAGGTATTTTGATTCAGAATGGTGCTAAATCCCAGATTACAGGTTATGTAATAAAACTAACTGCACTGGTAGCTTCTTTGTCTTCACAGATTCAACAGCATCACCACTGCATCAAGGAGTCCAATTCAGGAAAGGGTGTAAGACCCTCTGATTGGGTGTGTCTCAAGGTAATTAAACAGAAGTGGACTGAGTTGCGCTGGATGGGCCCTTTCAAGGTGGAAGCAGCAACATCATATGCCGTCCAGCTGGAAGACACAGGGTCTTTCCCTTGACTCTTCTGCTAAGGAGGATGGGGCCATGGTGGTATAATAGGTTGTTTAGGCCATTTTTTGAGTTCACGTAGGAAACCTACGTGAAAAGGGGGATTTGTAGAATATTATCCTCCATGTTTTCATGCAAAATGACTTATACATCAGATGAAGATTGTAGAGTTCATTTTGAGGGTGAGGTTAGGACCAGGACACTTCTTTCTCGTGTTTTTGTGGCAGCTGTAGAAACACATCAGAGGTGGTTCACTGGGCTATTTAGCATTTATTACCTAGTGTAGCAAATCATTTAGGCAGTTTATGACCTGTAGACCCTGAGAACATGTTGCAGGAGGAAAGGGTTGTTTATACTTGGCTTGCCATGTGAAACCGGACACAGGACACGCGTAAAGTATTAGGGGTTTTGTTGTTTGTTGTCCTCCCCCGCCTTTTCTCTGTATTTTTCCATCTTTCAAGCTCTCAGGAAGAAGCCAGGAGATCCCAGGATGTTTGCTCAGCTGTCCTGTTTGGGGGAGGAGCCTTGACTCTTCAAGATTTTACCTACATTATGCTATATAAGACTAACAGAGACATGTAGGAGGTGTCAGACTTCTGGCCCGAGCACTCTTGTTAGTGACGGGGCCAGGATTCTGAACACAGAGCTCTGTAATGTATTGCCTCTGATTCTGTAATAAATTGTTAACTTTTATTCCGCCTTGTTTGGTTTTCATTCCTGATGCAAAAGGTCCCGCTGGAAAATGGGTAAAGAAGGTTACAGGAGGCTAAATGTTTAGAAGGTATCTTAAACACCCATTTTTCTTACAAGCTTAACTAAGTTATACCAAAACTTTCACAAATCCTCTTCAGAATTTGGATTTGATGGACTTATTGGTGTGTATCCACCTTTCCACATGCTCCCCCTTATGTTATCCATGAGTATGCTACCCAAATCCTTAATAAAAATAAAATAAAAAATATATAATATATAATATTTATTTCCAGCCCCATATAGAAAAAATAAGTTTCTATTTCTTTATTTGTTTTAAATTTATTCTTCAAGGCAAAGCATTTATGGTTTTCATATTTGAGCCAGGACATTTACCAGATTACTGTCCTCTGTGTTTCACCTTAACAGGTAAACAACATTCAGTCTACTACAGTCCAGTTTAAGTTCATGTAATCAGCGTCAACAACACGCTGTTTCAATACTCTGAAATTAGACTTGATCACATCTGCACAGCGTTCAGTAACTTTGAGCTAAATAAAGGCAAATGCCGCGAGATCCTCCGTTATTGCAGTCTCCACGTTGGCGAACTTGTCCAGCTGAGATGCGCTGCGTTTATGGTTCGCCCCCGAGACTCACGCAGCTCTCGTCTGACCATGAAGTCAGACGGTAGACAGACGCAGTCAATCCGAACGAGCCTCTTAGCTGTCCCTGCTCTGTTACACTTTGTAAATCGGATAAACTCCAACCTTACTTGAGTTTTCATTGATTCCCGACTGAAGTGATGCAAAGGAAGAAGTGGATCAAAGCGACTTTATAATAAAACAAGTGGTAACAGAAAGTGGAACAGAGCAGGAACATTGCACTGGCCTGGAAGAGGAAGCGGCTAAATGATTCAAGTTCCGGAAACTGGAACACGGAAGCGTTACACGTGATAATCCCCTATAGCAAGAATAAAAATGAGCACATTTCAAGAAAATCTCTATACCTCTGAGGATAGTAACACAGAAACCCTAACATGTCATGTCATGTCAATGTTTTATTTTTCTAAATTATGATTTAGCACATTTTCAGTTATAACTTTTTTCAGCTTTTTGTTATTTGAATTACTATTGTGAATTTAGCCTTTGTAAACTTTTAAGCACAACTGTAATTGTATTTTCTTTTTGTGCTGGTAGAAAACTTGAAAATGTCAGAAAGAATGTAGAGAAATTATTGAGGACCTCATGTGCCCAACTGTGCCTACGGGGCTAAATTTCGAGACACGTATCCCAAATAAAAAACATTTTGTATCTCACCTAATTCAGAACATCCTAACTTGAATTTACAGTACCTATCACTATTCCCTTAAAATACTTTTTAAGAATCCTTTTGCCTTTCCCTTCTAGGTGCAGAGATTGTCTTCCTGAAGAGTGGTTCTGTGGTGACTGTGATGTACTGCATCACAAAAAGCAGCCACTCCACAACAGGGAATCCATTATTGATGGTTTTTTTTTTTAAAGCTATTCCTCCAACAACACACATCGTGAAACAGGAGGATGGATATTGCACCCATGAACAAGGTATGTCTTAATATAAGCCTATTGTTTCCATATTTATTTCTAACATGTATTACAATAATGTAATGCAATGGTCACTTGTATTTGTCAGCATGCATTTTACCAGCTGTGAAGGCACCATGCTGTTCTTGTTTGGGCACAAACATCATCATATCACCAGGGAAACCAGTGATTTTAATTACCATCAATGGTGAGAACAGTTCACTACACTACACAGATCTTGTGTATTAAGTATGTGGTTGGCATGTATTCATGATGTTGTTTATTTGCATTACATTCCAAGGGCGTTATGACTTGCATCAGCCACTGTATTTGTGTGGAACATGCCAGAGGCAGTGGACTCCTGAATTAAAGGACTTCATTAGGAGTGGATATTGGCCAGCCTCTGTTAATGTTTCAACTTTGTACACATTGGATCTTTTGAGCTCCTTCCAGGAACTGAAGGTCATTTCTCCTGGTTTTGCCAGGCAGGCCTTCGCAAAGTTGCTGGAGCACCGCACAAAGTGTGGAGGAAGAGTATGTTTATTTGTTCCTAATTATATTTAAAAACTGCATTTACATAAGCAGACAACATCACAAAAATGTGTAACTCTGTATCTTCTAGTCTGGACATATCAATGGAGATGCACTGCAGCGCAGTTTCTTAGAGTTTGCATACTCTTCATTTGAGAAAAACCCAACTCTGCTGTCGTGCTGAATTCACCTGCCCAGTCTGCACACCTGAAATGCTGGCTGTTTCTGCTAGGGGATGGGCACCGAAATCGGTACTTTTTTTGGTACCTACCGAACTCCGTCGGTACTACCGGGTACCGATTCACGAAAATCAAACGGTACCATGTTTCGGTACCTAAATGCATCCTTTTTAATGTGAGGTAGTGGAAGAGTTTGTTATTTCTGTGCCGCATGTGAACGTTGCATCGCAGCATGACATCAGCAGCAGCGGCCGCGTGTTCAGTCAGAAGCTTTCCTGCTTCACTTCTCTAAAACATCAAGTTCGCTGCATTATTTGTGATCCCAGCGGCGGGAACACGTCTGATCTGAGGAAGCAGCTGATTAAACACAATATTCTTTTCAAAGTTCTGTTCCCGTCGCGTCCGCAGAAAAAAGAGGGAGAAGCCGTCAGCGCCTCGGCGGCTGAACAGATGTAACGGGGGCAGATAATAACCAGCAGGGTTCACAAACCGCCGTTCAACAACATACGATGTGAATATTTACTGAGTTTACCATCAACCAAGACAGTAAACCAGTTCTGGGGCAACGCGTATGTCACGTCTCTCTCCCCCCCCTCTGTCGCGTCCCACATCTTATTAAATTCTTCATCACCCGGAGTTTCCGCACGCGAGTGCACCAGTCACCATACTGCCATCTGATAAATAAATCTGCTCTCTCTGAAACAGCTTTGGTTTAACCAGCACGGCAGAAACTTCTCTCATAGTAACCTGATCCCTCAGCAGGATTACAGCCTCCAGACCTCGCAAAACCCCCACAACAATTCAAAATATCCGCTCTTAATTTTTTTTATTATTATTATTTTGTCTGGAACAAACTCCCATAAAGTCTCAATCAGCTAAACACTTGCCTCATTGCATTCACATAGATTTTACTCTAAAGTTAAAATTGCACGTCTCTATGCCCTTTTAATCTTAAATATTTTTTAATGTTTATCATTTTAAAATCTACTCTACTGTTTTGTTCTTAATCATTTTCTCTTTTCACCCCGCTCTGCGTCTAGCTTTTTCCTTGCCATAATGTGCTGTATAAAAGAATTGCCTTCCATAAAGTTCCCTCTTTACCAACGCCTACTCATAGAAAACAGCTGGATTTTGCTTAATTATATAAAAAATTATTTAATAAAAAAATTGTATTCCTAAACACACATAAAGACCAAAACTGGTACCGTTTGGTACCGGTCCTCGCAGGTACCGAAAGTTGGTACCGTATCGATTCAAATGTGAAGGTACCCATCCCTATTTCTCAGATGGAAACAGGAAGTTACAGTATATCGCTTTGGCCAAAGTGGAAGGTAGGGAGTATATCGTTATGATTTTATCGATACCGATACCAATATCGATACCCTTATCGATACCGGTATTTATCGATTCTCTTATTGATATTATAACATAATTTAGAGTAAATAATAAAGACATTACAAGATGTTACAAGATCCCGTGGTGGAGAATATTTGTTCAGATGATGTTGAAGAAGCCTGGACATAAAAGTGGGTGAAGGACAGCTGGGAGAATAAGCGAATTGTGTCTGTCTTAGTCCATCATTGTGATTATTTGACTGCGTAATGATAACTTGATGGTTTGGAGATGTACAAAAAGTATCAATAAGAGTATCGTTAGTCCAGAATCTTAACGGTACCCTGTATCGTAAGATTAGGAACCGTACCAAACGATACCGGTACTCGTATACATCCCTAGTGGAAGGTGCTCTTTTTTCCCATTGTTTCTCATTGTTTTTATTGATTCATTTATATTCCTGTGTGACTAATGCATCTATCTATTTGTCTTTCTTCTTCAGCAGTGAGGACCCTCCCTTTTTGAGGGGCTCTTTGTGGCAAAAGACAGTGAAGTGTCCACATTTACTGAGGCCATCCAAAAAGCAGTGAAAAATGCAAGTTATATTGTGTGACAAAATAGCTTTATTGCTAAAATGCTACTAGGATTCATTTAAGAAAAATTAATATATATATATATCAGACACAATCACATTCATTTTATTTATGTTTGTTGTGTGTGTTTTAGAGACATGGAAAAGGGAAATGTGGGGACTCCCAGTGGACAGCAGCAAGAGAGAGTTCGAGAAGGGCCTCCAAACTGGATGAAGAGGGGATGGAGGTTGCTGTGTGTGTTTCTTTTGAAAGCTCTAAATATGTACAGGGGGGAGATATTTGCTTACCCCCTGTACCTTCAAAAAAGAGCTGATGCCGGCCAAGCCTCAGTTCTTTGCTATGGATGTGGCTTGCAAATATTGGCCCTACTTAGAGAAAGCTGCCAGTGTCCTTCCTGCTCTCCAGGAGCTGACAAAAATGAAGCCATTCCTGAGTGTCATGCATGCAAGAGCTCATGCAACTAAGTGTGAGGTATTTTTAAAATTTTTGTGTCATGTGCATTTATAACATTTATAAGCACTGTAATAATATCCAAGTTTATGAATAACTATGGTTTACTTACTTAAAGATCAAATGGAGTGGTAGGAACCAGGAGGGAGCAGGGACAACTGCTGGTGAGGAGGTGGAGCAAGTCAACAGCTACCTATCTCGCTGTGCCTTGACGACAAAATATATGTCGAAAGCAGGTGATTACTTTATTTGCCATATTCTTGCATCCTTTTTTAGATAAAATTTCATAAACTCATTTGTTTTCAACAGCTCGTGTGGACATGCTTACACTGCATGCATTGGGGCGGAACCACAAAAAAAGGGCCTCACTTCACCAAGCACTTTCCACTAGATTTTTAAAGGTACGTCTGTATTTGTTGGTCACTTGGCTTGTTAATCCTTAACGGCTTTAACTGGATTATTTTATAACACTATTTGTCAGACATGTCAAAGACTCCTGGACGAGACTGCAAGGCTATCTGGGCTAAAAATGGAGCTACATTGCTCAGATGATGAAACCTCACAGTGGATCTCTGAGGTGATTGAATGGGCAGCTGGAGGTAAGCAAGACCAGATAACAAAATCAGTACAGAGTGCACATTGCATGTTCATTGCATACTACCAAGTTGTATTAAAGTTGATTTTATATGTATACCAAAGCATGCTCTTAAATTTAAGGTCCTGCATTCTGTTATATTGAATTTACTGTAACTTTTATTTCTATAGAAACACCAAATGCACCTCATAAAACTGAAGGCACCACACAGAGTGAACTTCAGCAGTCCATTGTGGGGCTCTACCTTAGTGTTAGGCAACGGAAACAAAACCTCTACCGTCAGAATGGTATAACAATAAAGTAAGTTCAGAAAATCAATTCCTGTAGTGTTAACATTTCAGCAAATGCATCTACTTGCATTTCTACTTCCTAACTGTCTGTTATTTAAACTGCCATTTCCATTATGATAATCTAAATAGTGTTCTTGCTCTTGATGTCTTTTCAGACAGCAGCAAGTTTCGCCACCGCCTTCGGAGGAAGCTGGCAGAGGACAAAAAATTGCTTCTTCAGGAGATGCAGAGGTACAATGGACTTGTACCAGACTCTGCAGCAATCAATGTGGCTGCTGTGGAGAACACATTCACTGGAGAGAGCACTGTGTCCCCTTTGTGGCCATGGGAGGTTCATGGCAGTGGTAAGTCAGTTTTGTAAAGCTACATAAGAATTGTTTTGAGTTCTTGTACTTCAAGTATACTGAGCTAAATCATAACATATTAAGCGGTTTAATATCCATCAGATTTGTGGGTGTATTTTAATTTTACTGTTATTTTATACAGAAAACATCACAACCAAGAAGGCATTTATGCAGCTTGTTCATTCTAGATTTCACCTCCTCTTACCATGTTTTTTTTTTTTTCTCTCTACAGATTGATGCTGCATGACAGACTGGGTTCCATGTCACCAGACCCATAAGCCACATACCAATGTACACATTAAAAACACGATAGAAAGCACACAATAAGAATTACAAAAAACACAATAAGATCATAAAAGGTGTAGTGATGTTTTAAACTCCTATGAAGAACACCAACTGGCAGCAGCCTGATGGAGTTGCTATATTGGGTGGTAGCGGGAACTGAGGCATTCAGAGTAGGAGAGTGATTTAAAAGCTTTTTTTTCAGCATGACTATACAAGCTGTGTTATGTTTGTTAAAAAGGAGTGATACCGAGGGGCTACCAGCCAGTTGTTTAAGTTTCTGAATTAAAGGATGTGGCCAAAGTGTGTAAAAAGCAGTCCCCCCCCCCCCGTAGCCTGGTACACCAGCCTGACCAACGCCATGTATGAGATACACAGCAAGTCAGTCTGGGCTCCCTCCACTGGAGACTGATTTCCAATGGGAGACGGGAGGCGGGACTAACAGGAGGAAAGTGAACCGGAAAGAACCAATCAGAGAAACAAAGAAGTGACATAAATGTCTTCCTCTAAGAGGAAACATGGAGGAAAGCCTTCAGAGCAGCAAATTGTTGTGGGTTTAAGGACATTTGCAGCTCATTAAGACATCAGAAAGGGCATCGTTATAAAGTCTCTCCTCAGTGGCCGTCATTCTGTTTATGGTTGGAGAAAAAGAGTCGCCAAAAAAGACGTGTCGTACAGTCCCGCCTCCTGCGCTGTGATTGGTCAGGTCAATTTTTTACCGGAGTGGAAATCAGTTTCCAATGGAGGGAGCCCAGACTGACTTGCCATGTAACTCATACATGGCGCTAGTCAGGCTGGTGTACCAGGCTAGTACCCCCCCCCCCCCCCCCCCTCTGGCCTATACATGCCATGTCCAGGCAATGTCTATAGTGTTCAGAAATAACCACTGTGTGCACATGTATGGAGGTCCTGCATTGTTACTTTGATATGTATTTACAGTAACATCATCTGTCTTAAAATGTATTATGAAACCAGACTTTCTGTCTTGTAAAATAATGAATTACTGTCTACTTTGTAATCAATGTGTACTGTCTGAAAAATCCAAACAAAGATATTTGAAATGTAAATGTATTATGGAACATTTAACCTATGTAAAATACATGCTCAGTATTATATGATTCAATACAACATTAAATAAAAAATGTTTTGCATCCACTGGCAGCTCTGTTCAGTAAAGAATTAATAGATACTAAAACATGACACTATGACACCAAATAATTCACACATATACAACTATCACTGAATCTATTTCTGTCATGCTCCACTTTGGACAAAGAGCAACTGTGAAATCGCCCCCTCGGTACAAGACTGGGAAACTGGTGATTGGACTGGGCTGGACAGCGACCGACAGATTTATGACGTTAGGTGATGGTTTGATAATTATTATGAATGAGGGAAAGTATATGGTGCTTAGTGTTTACACAATCAGCATAATATGTCCTTACAAATTAAAGTGGCTGCAGACACATCACCAAACATCACTAAATGTGTGCCACAATCTGATCCTCAATCACTCACGTGATGAGGATGGGGCAGTCTCTAACATAAGGCAAAGGCATGTTGCCAGTGTTTATTCTGTCTTTTTTTTCCCCCTCTTAGTCAGTCTCATTTTATTTTTTGGCGCACAGTGTTTCTTTCTAGCGAAACAGGTTTATAAATCCTCTTGCCCGTAAACTCATCTCCGTCAGCCAAGCATAGCTTGTTACGTCTGAGATGTCTACTACACCATAAAAAAAGTAGATATTTGTTTTTTAGACACATATTTTCAAATTACATGACCATATATCTTAAGTTTAAAAATTTTTGTATTAAAAATGAACCAGAAATATGTTTTTGCAACCCTAATCTATCAACCAACCCTAGCTTCAACTGAAAACTATAAAGATGGGGGAATGTTCGGAAGTGGCAATACACAGTATTACGCTCCGCCATATTGTTTTGTAGTTTCAGTGTGTTTTCTGCATTCTGTGAAGTAATAACCAAGAATGTTGTTGGCTTATTTAAAGGTTTTAAGGAGACAGAACTAATTTTTTAGGTCAAATTTTATGCATATGATTGAAGATTCTAAAATCATGGTGTTTTTATTAGGTTTTGGCCCTCATCAGTGGGGCCTCCAATTGACACTGATTCAGTTTTGGTAGTATAGATCAAAAGCTTTCCAAAACTGTCAATTCCATATCTGTAGTTCTTTCTGTTGCTGATTTATGAGTCTTTAAAAACACACCAAGTTCAAGGTTCAAAGGCCATTCTTGAGGAGAAGAAAACACCCATATGTCTCATTCTGAAATATATTAATCCCTAGGTCAAGACCTTTCCAACGATGTATTCATTGTCCACCTAAGACAAAATTTGATTTTAATCTTGGTCCGTGTCAAGCCTCTTTCAGGTGTACTTTCTCAGATGTCTTAGAGTCCCAGCTAGATAAAATAAATCCAACAATTTTAAGGCCTATCTAATAGCCAAATATGTTCAAGATATTTATGTTTGCCTTCCACACAGTCATATTTTTCTATATAGGATCAACTGTTGATCCCATATCCATAGCACTTTCTGTAACTGATTTATGAGTTTTCAAATACATGCCAAGTTCAAGGTTCAAAAGTCATGCCTGGGGAGAAGGAAACACCAACATGTCTCATTCTGAAATACATTGATCCCTAGGTCAAGAACTTTCCAAAGGTGTCTTCATTATCCACCTAAGACAAAATTTCATTTTAATCTTGATCCCACGCTAAGACACTTTCAGGTGTACTTTCTCAGATGACTTAGGGTCCAAACTAAATAAATCCAACATATTTTAAAATGGTTTTGTACTATAATGAAAATAGAAATGAAAGATCCACGACAGAGCAGATAAATAAACAAACGCTTCAGAGATTTAACATGGAGTTAATTTCCAAACAGCGGATTGGGTTTAAAAAAGGAAGAAAAAAAAAAAGCCTCACCCACATGCTGTACTGGACGCCGGTGGATACTGTCAGTATAAAACTTGTCATGTCCAAAAAGATTTAACGGTATTTTCTACTTTCTCTGCAATCTGTCTGCACCTGCGGGATTTTTACCTGTGAAACGTGGAGACCAAACTGCTGTAGGACTTTTGTTTGAGCAGCGACAGAAGGAGACACGGCAGCCTGCTGGCAGCCAGTGGCGGATCTTCCGTGGGGGCTCGGGGGGCAACGGCCCCCCTGTGATCTGATTGCCCCCCCCCCGTGTGCCCGCCCCCCACCCCCCCAAAAAAAATTTCGTTTGAACTTTATACTACTAAAACTCCGATTTCCAACGGTCTTGAACGCAACGTCGCTATCCGACTGCACCTGAATGCAGCAAAGACCAGCCGTTTGTTTGATTGTTTGGATTTGAGGAAACGTTTGCCATGCGGGAGGAGAAGGCCAGCAGCTTTGCATTTCTGCGGTAAGAAGACTACTATATCAGTTTTGTATTGCATGAAGTTGTGCAAACTACTGTTAAAATCCAGTTATAAAACATGTTCGTGTGGTTTGAGGAACAAATAGAAAGAAATAGACAAGCAGGCTTTTTCCTGTGCATGTCTGATGTGCACTTGTTAAGACGTGTGTCTCAAACTTTTCAATTATGTACTGATTCAGGCCATTCAGCTAATTGTGAACATAGCCCACCTCCCTTACCTAAACCAGACGGACAGTTAAGTCATGTTGTCAATGCTGAACGTTGTTTTGTTAAATTATTTGACACTTCAGTTACCTTTCAACTACATAAATTGAAATTGAGCATAAGATAAATAATATTTTTCTTGTGATATGCTTGACAGACAATGAAACGAAAAGGAGATATTGAAAACTTTTTCTTGAAAAGAAGTTAGGTGGTCAGAGCAGGGACAGTACAGGGCAGACTGACAGCAACAAAGAGAGCCAGGTTCAACCTGAAAGCAGCCAGTGACCATTATGTCTGGAGCCTGGCCAGAGCAGCAACCATGAACCTCCATGTGAAACACAGATGCATAAACGTGATGCACTTGTAGTCGTACCATATCATTATTTTTGTTTTTCTGTCATAGTTGGGTGAATTATATTGTCTACTTTTAATGATGAGATTGAATTCTGTGCAGTTTTAAATTGTGCCTTTATGCCCCGTTGCAAAATTGTATTTATTTAGCTAATTATTTTTTAAAGAAAATATATGTAACATTGGTTTGAAAGGTATTAATTATGTTTCAATCCATACCTTTAGATGCACCAGAGGATGAGCTGGATACTTCTGACCCTGAATCAGAATCGGATAGCAGCAGCAGGAGACGTGCACCAGCTCTGTCTGTATTTTCTTTACCAAAAGGTCCCTAAGGTGATTATTCAACACAAAATGTAATTAATACACCAATTAACAACATTTGAAGTTTGAAGGCATTAGTATGTTTTTATCAAAATGACCATTGCTCATCAATGACCTTGTCTTGTACTGTTGTAACACTGTCTGTAAAAAATTATGATATAGACTAATTTTGAAACTTTTATATGTTGACAGATATTTCTCAGACAAGAGCTGCAGGTCCTACGCAACCAATCTTGACAACTTTCCCACGCACACAGCCAGAACGGGGTAGGTCAAGAGCCTTCAATGCTTCCTGGTACAAAGACTACTCGTGGCTTGAGTATTCTCAATGCCAGGACACTGCACATTGTTTTGTGTGCAGGCATTTCTCACTCCCCTCTGCTCCTGAGACAACGTTTTCCTCAGGTGTTGGATTTTCTAACTGGAAAAAAGCCACGTACAAGGATGGAGGGTTCCAGATGCATGCAAAAGCAGAACACCATCTGAATGCAATGGTGGCATGGACAGAGTATAAAAGAGGCAATGAAAATAATACATCCTTACTTCAAGAAATGGACAAACAATACCAAAAAAGGTGGAAGAAAATAAAAAGTATATCAAGACAATTGCTGATGTCCTACTCTGCACAGCCACCCAAAACATAGCACAGGGAGGCCACCGAGAGTCAGAAGGCTCAGAGAACAAAGGGAACTTCTTGGCAATTTTAGAACTGATTGCCAAACACGATCCTTTGGTAAAACAGAAAATGGGGCACAGCAATGCTAAATATACAAGTCACAACATTCAAAATGAGATATTAGAGGTTCTGGCTGAAATGGTTAGGAAAGATGTTGTTAATGAGGTAAAACAAAGCAGAGCATTCAGCATCCTTGTTGATGAAACAAAAGACTTGAAAAAACAGGAGCAAATTTCCTTAGTCCTCAGGTACTACTACAAAGGAGCAGTGCATGAAAGTTTCATGCATTTTGAACATGCTGATAAACTTGATGCTGCTGGGCTAACAGAAAAAAATTTTGAATAGCCTACAAAAATATGGATTGGAATACAAAGAACAGCTGGTTGGGCAAGGCTATGATGGGGCCTCCGTGATGAGCGGTAGACACAATGGTGTATCTGCAAGGATCAAGTCTCTGGCTCAGCAAGCTTTTTATGTGCACTGTAGTGCACATTGTCTTAATTTGGTGATTGTGGACACTGTGAAAGCAGTTCCGGAGGCATCATGCTTTTTTCTTTGGTGCAGCGTCTGTATACATTTCTGTCTGGATCATATGTACACCAGAAGTGGCAGGACATACAGCGTGCAATGTTTCAGGATCAGCCTCGAGAGCTGCCCAGACTAAGTGATGTTAGGTGGGCTTGCAGATTCCATGTCACCTTCCCTGGACTTGGCCAGAGCTGTTGACCTCATTGAGGCTCTACAGGACACATTTGAGCAATACAGAGATGAAGCGTTTTTTGGGGAGCTGTGGACAAAGATACTAGACCTTGCTCAGCAATGCAACATTAACACAGAGAACGTTTCCAAAAGGCAGCCAAAGATCAGCTCTGCTCTTCATGGATCTGTTGTGACATCCACAGTTGGTCAAAGAAACAGTGATAAAGACAAGGACTCTTTCTGTAAGACTATTTTTTATCCTATCTTAGATACTGTGAAGGCTGAGCTGGAAAGGCGTTTTTCCAAAACAAACTGCAACATCATGAAAGGGATTCAGCCTCTTAACCCCAAAAGCAACAGCTTTTTGAAGGAGGCTCCTCTGTTTTGTTTGGGAGGTATTTACAACACAAACCTGGATGATCTCAAGCATGAGCTTCATCAAGCCAAACGGATCTTGGCTAGAAAGAAAGCAACTGGAATGAAGGATCTAACAAGTTTGCTTGAGTTCACAGTTTTCTTGGAACCATTCAGTGAAGTCTTTCATGAACTCTTCAGACTGTGCAAAATTGCAGTCGCCCTTCCTGTAAGCACAGCTGCTTGTGAACGTAGCTTTTCAGCACTAAAACTGATAAAAAATCACTTGCGTACCACCATGAACAATGACGGACTGAGTGACCTTGGGGTACTAAGTGTGGAGTCCAGCAGAGCCAAAGTCTTGGATATGGATGAGTTCATAAGGTTGTTTAGTAGCCGGCATTTAAATCGCAAAATTCAGTTGTTTTGAAGTGTTTTTGCCTCTTGGAAGAAATGAGAACTTTGAAACTGCACTATGTGAAGGTGCTCACATGTGTAACTTAAGACTGATTACTGTTCACAACACTAAAATGCTAAATGACCAGAGCTTAATAAGTATTAGGA
Organism: Atherinomorus stipes; assembly: GCA_023101725.1. NCBI lineage: Eukaryota > Metazoa > Chordata > Actinopteri > Atheriniformes > Atherinidae > Atherinomorus > Atherinomorus stipes. The sequence goes on along the minus strand of JALJCO010008013.1, from coordinate 146,444 downwards.
GTAAATAATATTGGTCACTGTGAAAGTATAATGGGTGCTGCTTTTTTTTTTTTTTTTTTTTTTTTTTTTAGATGTTCACTGATCTGTGCACTAGTAAATAATTTATTTGCTGAAAGTACTTATTTATTTTATTTTTTACTATGGGCAATACATATTCTGTGGAACTTGACAGGGTTGTTGGTGTTCTTGCATCATATTTCTCACTTTATTGCCCCTTAAGTCATTAAGCTCACCAGTTTTAAATACCAGGTATTGCAGATGATGATGATGTTGTTTTCTTGTTCATGAGATTGTGAATGGCTTGTAAATTACATTACAAAGAGCCAATAAAACATGGACAATACTTAGTAAAAGCACGACTTTGGTTGCAGCTTGAATTTTTCTTACCTTTTGGTGCCCCCACCAAAATGAGTTGTACCCCTGTGCCCCCCCCCCAATAAGATTAATCTGGATCCGCGACCCTGGCTTTATATTGCGCATTACTGTAATGTCAGTGGTAAATGAATATTTTGATACTTTTGTATTTGATTTATTGCAGTGCCTTGATTTTAGTGAGGTTAGTACACATCATAGCCAAAAATTCTATGGTTCCAATCATTGACGTAATAATTTCTCTCAGGTTTCCGGCCTTGGTTTGCTCATTTTTTGTTTTCGGTTTCGGCCAAGAATTTTCATTTCTGCGCATCCGTAATAACTACTACTCTCAAGTTTAGTTATATGGATTCCCCCAACCATCAGTTTGCGTTCGCACATGAGGGAGGACCTTGATGGGGACCATGAAGCAATCGTCTGCAACAGTGACAAATTTATGCCCCAGCAGATCTATTACAAAACTGAGGTTTCTCATCTCTTTTATTCAAAGCTATTATAAAAGCAAACTTACCAGCTTTCCATCATCACGGTCATATGTATCACGTAATGGAACAGCCCCCCACTGAAAAGCTGCCCTACTAACGTCTTGTTTACCTTTCGTTGAAGTACACCCGGACACTTCAGTCTGCCGGCGGCAGCCGCAGATTCTACTGCCACACTTTGCAGCTGTATTTGGCTCATTAAAGTAGTATGAAAATAATTGCTTTTGGACATTTCAAAATAGGCTACTTATTGATTAGGGACGTGTACCATTGTGATGCATGGATTTAATAATGAAGTGGTAAACTCCTATTGTAATAGTTCTTGTTAGGTGTTCTGGACTGTAGGAACCTTTTGGAGTTCCTAGAACCTTTTCGGGAACCAGGTCCTTTTCTTGCGCATTCGGACATATAGGAACCAGGGACCTCGGCCCTCAGCTCCTATAATCTTTTTAGTTCCTACTCCGAGGCAGGGTCTTTTCAGGGTTCCATAGGAACTGAAATACGTAGATGTTTGGTGATTGGTAGAACTGGCAAGCCGCGCCCCTTGCGTGATCTCCACTTCTTCCAGCCCCGCCATATTTAAAAAGTCTCACAACTGTTTATAGGGCTGTCTTCGACGCTTTGATGAGTCGATGTTATCAATTCAGTAAATATGTTGATTTATATAACGTACATCAACGCATCAGAAAAACGACAACAAAAAAAGTTTAATGCTCTTATTACAAAGGGAAACCGGAAACAGCGTTGTCACGGTGAGCAGAGCAGCCAGAAACAACAGTAGAGATGGCGACGTGCAGAGAGAGTGAACCTCAGCGCATGCACAATTCAGAATCCAATAGAACAGAATCAACAGGTGCAAGTAAGCCACCACGTCCACGAGCACTTACTTCAAAGGTGTGGGATTACTTTACCAAGGAACCACATAACATCGTACTCTGCAGCTCTGCAGAATAAAAATGTCGTTTCACAGCAGCACCACTGCAATGAACGAGCACCGAAGCGTAAACTCCCAGCAGCGCTTTTGCAGCTCCTTAAGGAGTTAATTTTCTTCCTAACACATCGTTCAAACATTAACGTGGAACGTGTTTATGATGGTGTGGTTAGTCACTCACCATCACTAACTTATAATACTTCTCAATCACCGGTGGCTTCATCGTCAGGTTAGAAGTACCGCAACACACGCTAACAATGAGCATCATTTAAAGCTGCTTCTTACCTCCGGATAAGGGGTGAAAGCATCCATATCCATATTTACCGTAGGGCATGAATGGGGCTTTACAGTGATTCTTCCCTCTGACATTATGTAGAAAGTGGACTGAACTTATGCTGCACGCCGTTATGTTGCTGCATGTGAACTTGCTTACATTGTGAGTGTGATTATAATGATGATTAGCAAAGAAAAAAGAAACTGCAGATACCCTTGTCAGTTTCTTTATTTCTGAAACAAATACTGAGATTCAAAAGAGGACAAAATGACAGATAATTACTTTATAAGTCAGATAATTACTTTATAAGTCACTACACTTATATCTTAGTTAGTTGCATATACAGTGACAGGGATATTTTTATATTATGCTAAGGTGCATTGTGTCTTTTTTCAGGAAAAATAAGCAAATGAGTATGGAAGAATTTTTCCCTAAAAGAAACACATCACCACCATGCACCCCCAAGATGTCAGAAGAGCTGAGGGACAGCATTTTGAAAACTGATAATAAAGTGACATGAATTACAGTTGTGAAGGGGAACAAGATTTTAAAGTATTTACACAGTATTCAGTATTTAGCATTTTTGGTTTTGTTCTGGTTAAATTCATTGCTATATTCATCAAGCAATAAAAAAATCATTAGATTAATAAATTAATTTAAAAAAGATCGAATCATTAGATGCATCGAAAAAATAATCGAAATATGAATAGTTTCTGAAAATAATCGTTTGGGACAGCCCTAGCTGTTTACCTGTTTACCAAGACCGTAATAACAACAAGAACTATTGTAATAGGATCGTACCAATTCATTATTAAATCGATCACAATGGTGCACGTCCCGCATCGATAACTATTTTGAAATGTCCAAAAGCAATTATTTTCATATTAATTTAATGACCCAAATACAGCTGCAAAGTATAGCAGTAGAATCTGCGGCTGCCGCCCGGACGCTTTAGTGGACGATCCGCCCACTAAAGTTCGGGGCGCACCTCAACAAAAGGTAAACAAGGGAAAGCTCGTAAGTTAGCTTTTATAATATCTTTGAATAAAAGAGATGGAAAACACAAATACAATTGCAAATTGTGTGAGTACAATCTGCGCCACTTCAGTGAACGAACCCTGGTCCGTCCACTAAAGTGTCCGGGCGTACTTCAATGAAAGGTAAACAAGAAGTAAGTAGGGCAGCTTTCCAACGGGGGGTTGTTTCGTTACATGACACAAATGACCGTGATGATGGAAAGCTGTTAAGCTAGGTTTTATAATAGCTTTGAATAAAAGAGATGAGAAACCTCAACCATGTGTGACGATTGCGTCACACATGGTCCCTAACAAGGTCCTCCCTCAAGTGCGAACGCAAACTGAAGGCGAAGGATACTTCTTATAACTAAACTCGGGACGCGTAGTTACAGTAACTGCGTTCTTAGAACTTCTCCTTCCAAATGCGCCTATTATTATGATCCAGGTAAACAGCTGTGGGACTTTTTCAATATGGCGTGGCCGGAAGAAGGGGAGATCACGCAAGGGGCGTGGCTTGTCAGTTCTACCAATCACCAAACATCTACGTATTTCAGTTCTATGGAACCCTGAAATGACCCTGCCTCGGAGTAGGAGCTAAAAAGGTTATAGGAACTGGGGGCCGAGGTCCCTGGTTCCCGAAAAGGTCTTGGGAACTCCAAAGGTTCCTACTGTCGGAAAGCGCCTTTCAATATTTATTTTTGGTGGCTCTGTTCTACATTACAGCTGAAAAAATGAATAAAATGACAACTGTGAGCCTCGACTATTTAAATCTACATTGGCCAACCGTGTTGGAAGTGTTACTAGTTATGAGACTGTCTCTTAATTTGGAAAAAAGACCTCTCATAAAAAGACTTTTGCATATTGAACATAAATGATGACAAATGGGAAATGTAAAGTCTTGATTTCCATTGTAGGAGGCAAAAAGTTGAGTATTCAAAAGAAATTGTCATAACATTTTTGGGTCTTAAATATTATTTGGTGAGGTCGTCAAAAGCATTAAATTTTACTTTTAAAATGGTGCAAGAACTCTGAGTTGTGTTTTGGTTAGTTTTTAGCTTATTGATGCTGCTCATTTCCTTTTGGTATGTAGAATTTGTAGATAAGGTTCGTATTGGTTGTTTTCCCTTGTGGCTCTTTAAGTTAGGCTTTCCCTGTCTTTGATTTCATTACTGTTAAGCTCTAACCCCTTCTCCTTTTCAGGTTTTTAGTTTGCCAGTGTTTTTGCTGATGCCTTCAATTTACGTCAAACAATAAAAACATTTTTACTCCACCTTTGCCATCTGAAACCAGTCTTTTTGTTTGCGTCCCAAAACCCTTGCAGAGCTGAGACGTAACAATTAGTCTCAAACAAAATTTCCCTCTTATTTATGTTGAGTTTTAGACCTGAGGCTTCTGAAAATTCACCAGTTACTTGTCGTGCTGTCTGTATCTGTGATGTATCTTCAAGAACCGTGTCGATGTCAAGTTTTAATCTTGAAGATATAGAATATGTTCAATAGATAACTGACATGTTAACCTACTTTTATATTTGTTATTCTTTATAGCACATTGTGGAGTAGAAGGGAATGAGATGGCTGATAAGCTGGTGAAAAGGGCAGCAAAGAATGCTGGTGTGGGTGTGGAGGTTAGTGGGAGGAATGAAAGGCATTATTAAACAAAGAGGGAGGTAAGGATGGCAGATGGTATTATAGGATGCAGAGGAGAATTAGAAAGATGAGGAGTAGGAGAGAAGAAACTATTCTATCATGGCTTTGGTTCAGGCACACAGGGTTTAAACAGCACTTACAGGGATAGGGAAACATCACAATGGGCTACGTGACGGCTGCACGGAGGAAGAGATAGTAGAACACATCTTGTTACATTGCACAGGTACAATAGCGACAGGAAACAACTGATATGTCACCTGGAAAATCAGAAGATGGAGCTGGACATAAAACATCCTACAGCAGAACTCAGAGTAAAAGGGTCAAGCTGTTATTTCAAGTTTTGAGAAAGACACAGTTGTTTGAGAAAAATTTCGTTTGTTTTTGTTAATAATAGTTATTATTATTATTGTTGTTGTTGTTGTTGTTATTATTATTACTAATTTAGTTTGTTATTCTTTGTTGTGAGCGTCGTTTTGGTGCACACTCCTTACCAGTGGGTGGCGATAATGCACCGACTCATTGTGTTCGCCAACCGCCATTAGGTGGAAGGAGGAGACCTTGAGCAGAGTTTCTCTTAGAAAACGTCCATGTGAAGGTAAGTGAAGCCGTTTTTAATCTCTGTCTCGTTGGTATCAGCTGTCAGCAGCAACGGGCTCAGAAGCAGGTTTCAGGGGGAAGCTGCTGTTGTGTAATTCACAGTTTTCATGTGCTGCAGCGCCGGCTGTGCTAACAACGGCTAATAACAATAGCCTTAGCAAACACGTTGTTTTGCTAGGCTGCTATCTTGTTTTCCGACCTGTAAATAATGGTAAATAATGGTACACAGCCGTTGTAGTTCTACTGTGCGCATAATCCTGCTGCAATACTTTCTTATCAAGTAGAATGAAGCCTACAGGATAATCACACACATCTCACATATGACTTTTTACTGATTATTTCAAAGAGGAACAAATCAACTGTACAACGAATGTCTTTACATCAAATCAGCTCAGTCACTTTATTTTCTGCATTTTCCAAGTTAAACCAGCAGTTTAGGACGCTTTGCATTCATGATATACGTTCATTTGTAGTACAACTAGCTATAGTACACAGAATCTTTAGTTGTTAACAAATGAGATGAAGTCACCAGCATAAATATCCCAGAAACTGATGAAGCATGTTAACCCTCGATGCACCGGAGGTTTTAAAAGACTATGAGCACATCCTCATCAGCTCAGTAGGCTCCGTTTCTAACTCCATGTTCCCCAAAACTTTGAAAAGATAAAAATATATTCTAAGTCTAGAAAATAGGAAGAAGTGTGTCGTCTTCTGAGCTGCTGAGAAGTTTTAAAGCTTTTTTTGTTGTTCATATATTGGTTTTCTAGCATTATTGTGTGAATCATATGTTGATCTAATAGTGATATGTGTCTGACTCCATCCCTCCATCTAGTGTCCTGATAGAAGTCCAGCAGCTGAAGGCAGCTTCCTCATCATCATGGATCAGTGTGAGGACAGAGAGGAGGGAGCCCCTCCCTCTAAAAGCACTCAGAGGTGAGATGAGCATCTCTAACTGTCCATGACTCTTCTCCATGTCAGAGATCACAACTCACAGCAAACATGTGGATTCACAGGAACCAGCCTGGACCTGAACCTGGACCTGAAGTCAAAGCAGAACCTGACCTGAAGTCAAAGCAGAACCTGGACCTGAAGTCAAAGCAGAACCTGGACCTGAAGTCAAAGCTGAATCCAGCTGTGTGTCCATAAAGACTGAGTGGTGGATGGATCTGCCTGTTAGTTTCCCAGCTGGTGTTTCCTCAGAGCAACAGTGAGTATCTGTCAGTGTTCAGTGGGGGTTGGATCATATTTCAGATGAAAACTAGTTTCAGTTGAATCATTTCTTGACGTCTCTGCTGAGACTAATTTCTGCTTCATGTTTGGAATCTGATAGTTTCTGATTTGTCTTCCAGATTCTTGTTTTAATAAAATGTTGTTGAACAATTTCAGAATTCAGCAGTGAAATCATTAAACCATCTTTATTCACAGGAACCAACCAGAACCAGAACCAGGACCAGGATCCAGCTGTGTGTCCTTTAAGAGCGACGGGTCAAACGATCCTCCTCCTGATGTGAAGTCAAAGGAATGGAGGTGAGCTGGGTGTAAATGTTGTATCAGAGTCAGTGTGAACAGGTTTTATTCCAACATGTGTTTCAGCTCTTTTCCACATTTCTATGCTCAGATGTGAACACTGATTTAAAGGGACTAGAGGCAGGAATTAAAAAACAAACAAACATGCATGTCCATTTTTTTTTTCCATACTAATGAGTGATAAAGCGCGAAATACCAAAAAGAAAGTTTCCACAATGGAAAGAGGTTTGCTTTTAATGTTAGTGAATGTTTAGGTTGCTGCATTATTACCTACAGCTACCCGGTTCATGTTGCTCAGTATGTACGAAATCAAATAATGATTACAGAAGTTAAAACAGCTCAACTTTAAATATTTTGTCTGTAAAATACCACATACAGCAGTAATATTAACACATATACAGAATAGTACAAAACTGACAGGAACTTTGTGACTTTTACATTTTAAAGTTTTGGTAACGTTGCAGTTAACTTGGAATACAAGTTACATTTGTAATTGTGTGTTTTCATTAAAATGTGGTATTACTTGTGTGGTAAGATTAACTGGCTTTCTGCATGAATACAGAAATTTAAGTAATGAAGCCATTTCATTGATTTCAGTTTAACATTACATGGAATAGATTAGGGATGGGCATTAGCGATCATCTTTTTGATCGATTGTTGGGAGAATTAATGATCAGTTATCGATTAATCATTAAGAAATGCAGTTAAAAATGATTCCACATACCACAGTCAGACTGTTTTTTTTTTCAAATACGTATTTATTTCAACTCCCCACTGCTCTACAGCCTCAATCATCATCTCTGTGAGCAGGTCGGCAGTGGTGGCACGTGATGGTGAGGTAGCTCTCTGCCGTTAAAGCGGTCTAACAGTTTGTTGTTATAGCAACCCTAGCTGCTGTTGCTAACTTGTTTAGCAGCTCCTGCTCTCGCTTCTTGTGTTTCAATGAGCCTGGTAATGATGCGCCGTGAAAGAAGCCGATAGACTGGTTCAAGTAAATTCATCAAATCTGGGAAACCTTTTTCATCGACGACACACAGATCACTTTACAGATTCCCTCTGTTATTTTGTCTGCCTGCTTTGCATCACAGCTCCTCCGTCTTTAGACCGAGGCAATGGTGGGTTGAAAGGTAGGATTGAAGGGAGGAACCTTCAAGCTCTTCAGATGAGTGTTTTTTTAAAATGTTATGTCATGGGGGTTGCTGCCGAGTAGTTTTTATAACAAGCGACTTTACATCAATGTCAGCTTCCAGTTGTAGAATTCAGTTTTAGTGATGAAACTCTGTCTCAAACCGATGGTCTGTACTATTCATCCACTCTATCGATGGATGGATGGATGGATGTATCAGGTAATCTGCATGTTGCTGCCCTGTCGTATCTTTCACACAAAACATTTGGTTATTTGCTTTCTCTTGCCAAGTTCCGCTCAAAATCATATTTGTCATGTTCTCAGTCATCATTGCACTTATTTCCCCTTGCTGCGCCAAACCCCAGACTTTATAAGATGACAAAAGACAGTGTGGAATTCAGTTAAGATTTTACTTTATGATTTGATTTTATAGGTCAGTAAAAACAGACTACGGCCACTTTTCGTTACACCGCTTCTGCGAGTGTGTAACTGTTTGGCCCGGTGATTTTTTTTTTCTTTTTTTCCATCAGCAAAGCCATGCTGAGACTGCGCTGCTGTGACTTAAAAAATAGTTGTTTAGCTTCCTTGTAAAAACAGCAGATTGACATAAATGTATAGGCTAAATATTCTTGCTCTGTCTGCACCACTTCAGCTTCTGAACATGTGAAACAAAGACGGGCGTCAATGTGATGAACGCGTGAATTTTTCGTCTATTTGTAACACAAAGAAGTGCATGAATGTGGCGAACTTGTGAATCTGGTCGTCTATCTGTAGTACAAAGACGTGAATCAATGCGGCGAAGTTGTGATCTGATCGTCTAAATCAGCTGTGTGAAATCATTCCGGTACAACAGATCTGGTGACACTGATGACGTCCAGTTATATTTCATTATAAATATGATTTGTCCCAGCGCTCTCAGGTAAACAGAAGGGATTGAGAAATATGATCGTTTCTAGTTATTTTGATTTTGACCGCACAGGAATTTGCACTGTTCTGTTTTCATATTGTTGAGTTTCTGGATCAGATTATGTGAAAGATTATACTTATACAATCGATCAAAAAGATGATTGCTAATGCCCCCCCCCCCCCCCCCCCACACACACACACACCCACCCACACACACGCACACACACACTTCCAGCTCACGAAGCTACTTTCTTTGTACAAAAATGCTAGTTTGTCACGATTTAGACTCTGTTCACACAAAAAGCCTCTATTATGTGTGGCACAAATGGTTAAACTTGAAAGCTGAATTTGAATGGAGAGAACTGAAACTGAACAATTCAAACTGGCGTGTTCAGGTTCACATATAAAAGATTCGGATTCGCTCTGTACTGGCACAAGATCTATCCTATAGAAAGTTTCTTCGTTTTGAATGGAAATTTGGTTCAGAAGTCTAATTTTCTACATTTCTACAATGTGACCTGATCTGTGTTTACTTGATGGACAGATTTATACGTTTGTAATGCTTTTCACATGCGCGGTGCCTCGCAGTTCGTGAGAAGAGGGATTTTTTTTTCATTTATAATCTTTTGACCGCCGTAATGCTCCGCCACAGTCCCGTTCTATTCTGCTTCCGCTGTCCTCCCTCAATCTGCAGCGTCACGCAACCCCCATGTGGTTAAAGCATGCGCAGGGACGACGTAACACAGAAATGAGTGTTAACATGGTCACTTTTTCCTGCTGATCTGATCATAAAAAGGTTTGAACCATCCCTTTCAATCGGATTGAAAATTCTTTCTGATCGAATCAGCTGACGATGACGCATTTTTAGCCTGATCTCTTCCTCTCGAATGAACTTGACAGTTTTTTATAACCATTTTAATGTTTGTGATTTTAATGATGAACTCTTGGTTTTTTAAAATACCTTTTCCTCAAAGAACACTGTTGTTGTCGACAGAAACGGTCTGTGATCTCTTTCAGAGTTTTAAGGAGAGGAAAAGTAGGGGGTCGGGTCCTCAACAACTGTGCTGAACAGCTTGCAGATATTTTTTTAGTTTTTTTTAGTTTTATCTTTGGACCCCCTTGAAAACGAGATGTTTCATCTGAAGGGCCTATCCAACAAACGAGTTGGATTTAATTTCACCACGGATACTCCACTCCTCAGCATTCTGGCAGAGAAAATAGCGGCTCGCACCAAAGTAGCTACAACTACAGTGGGGAAGCCTGAACGTGGAAGCGCTACTTTGGTTGCATGCACCGCAGCACGTGCAAACGTCATACGTCATTGCGGAGTATCATAACCCAGCCAGAGCCCGACAGCTCCAATCCTGATTATAAACAAGCAGCTGGCTGGATTTAATTGAGTAGTTGGCTATGTGGCCAGCAGCTGGCGCTAGTGGAAAGCCCTGATCTCTCTGTGATGATGTTTTAAATGTTGAAACAAGTTTGTTGTGTCGCTACGTGAAGTAGTAATTTTTGCTTGGAAAGTTCGGCACAATACCTGATTCTGTTCTTTGTCATTTTTCCGGAAACCAAAATAGTCCCACACAGCTGATAATCTGTTTTTTTTTTTTTTTTTTTTGACAATAGGATATCTGCAGATGTTGCTTTCAGTAACCAGGTCTGAGGAGCCTGACACCATTGCTCTGTAACTTAGGGGAGCTGATTCTGAATACACCTGTTCTTCAGCAGGCCCACATGCGTTGCTTATTTCACGTGACCAGATGATGTGGAAAAGTCGCATGAGGGCGCGATTACAAAATTGAGCTAATTAAAATGGCAGCTTAATCGCAAATGCGATTAATCATTCAACTCTACTTCCTGGACTCTCACTCTGGTGAAAACCTAGCTCTTGGAGTACAGCAAGTGGTAGCCAGCTGAGATTTGCATGAAGAGCAACAGGTCTGACTCTGCATCACCACGTACAACGGATCCAACATAGTGAAAGCCCCAAACTTAACAACTGGGTCAGACTCCAGTGTTTCAGCTACAGGCTACATCTCGTCATCAAAGTCTTTTCAGCCCCTTCCAGACCTGCTCTATAAAGCGGTAATAATGCGGACTTCGTCGTTTATAATGCTTGCATTCAGACATGCATTCCGTTCTTTTACCTCAGAGATGTAGCGGACATGTACCGGCTGGTCTCCACGACAATATGTAGACATTATGCACATACTGGATGCATTAATAACACCTGCATGGTCACGTTTTATTTCCTGCCAATGTTATCTGAGTGGCTCTGCAAATTTCATTCTAATCTGACGCTTTATTACTCTATATTCAAAATGCTAAATAATCGCTAGCAAAACCTCCTCATAAAACCTTCAGTTTCGGAGGTGATTGAATCATATATTATATATATACAAACTCCGTCTCTTGACGCTTGACTGAAGTCTGCCCCTCAAAGGAAGACAAGATTCCCGACAGTTACGTACTTCTGGTTTTTGTGAAAAAGGGCTTTAAGTCTGCGTAAAAGCAGGGTGTTTGAAAAAAAAAAGTCCGCTTAAAGAGCGGGTGGACTTTACCATTCGTGTACCGTAATGCAAGTCTGGAAGCAGCTAATGAGTGGATTATTTTAATAATTCAGTTAACACTCATCCTACCAACTGCCGAACTGGTTTGGCTCCCCCTAGAGTTCCTAACAACTTGCCGAGCTTTTTTGGCATCTGGTTGAATTAGGGGTCTTTAACGCCTCGTCAACTTGGCCTCTATTATGCAAATACATCCAGGAACAAATGCCGTGTTCTTGCAGAGTCCAGCAATAATCAGCGTGTAATACATGTATTCAGCTCGGGTCGGCGTCTTACATCTCTACATCAGACAACACCAGTCCCAGTCCACACGCTGTCAGCTGTTTACTGTTACAGCACGTGGAGTCCTTCCGTGCCTCGCTCTAAAAGCCCAAATAAAACATTTATGAATAAATCATAAAATCATCAAAACCCTTTTATCAGACTTGTCTAAAATAAGAGGGGGAAATGTTTTGAACGGACTGTTTCACACCCGACGCAATGGAAGCGGCACAAGCTGCCTGCGACAACAGAGAAAAAGTGGCTGAATGCGTTGATTGTCTGGCACTGGTAGTGTAATGGTTAGGACAGAAGGCTGGGGTGCAGAAGGTAGTGGGTTTGAATCCCAGGTGTGGTTGACTTTATCTGTGTCGTCCTCAATGGGGTTTTTTTTGGGGTTGTTTTTTTTATTCACTCGATATGATATCAAAAATTGTACAGCATCTTATTTTAATAGTGTTTTAGTTAGTTATGTGTTAGTTTTATACACACAGGCTGAGTGCACACTGAGTGAAATAGGGAAGTGGCAGTGACATTCAGAACATGGCTGCAAGATTCAGATTACCTAATTTGTAAAACAATGGGGAGTGAATGGGCCACTTTAACTATGGCACTCGGGGCTGAGGGGGTGGAGGTGGTTGGGGGTGTGGGGGGAAATCAGAAAATTTTGGGGAGTGCTGGTGTCCAAACTTAAAGCAACCTTTACCGATGTTGCATTCTTACACTATTTTTCTAACAGGATAAAATGCTATGAATGAGGTAATGGAACTCTGAAATAAAAGACAGACCCACCATTAATCAAAATAAAATATTATTCCAATCTCTAAATATTCAATGAAAACTCCAACCAATCCTTGAAGTGGGGTGCACCTCTAGGATTGTCCAACGGACCTGCCTGTCAGACCTTTGATTCTGCATTGGGAGGTGGAGGGAATGAAGGGGTGTGTCTTAGGAGTGAGGGCGGGACTGTTTATATTCAAATAATCTTGCTGTGCTTTCTGAAATGCAAGATCGGTAAAGGTTGCTTTAAGTGGCCCTGCATGAAAAAGCGATTGCCCCTATTAACCTAATATCTGGTTGCGCCACCCTTAGCAGCAACAACTGCAATCAAACATTTGTGATGACTGTCAGTGAGTCTTCTACAGCGCTGTGGAGGAATTTTGTTCCACTCATCTTTGCAGAATTGTTGTAGTTCAGCCACATTGGAGGGTTTTCCAGCATGAACCGCCTTTTTAAGGTCATGCCACAGCATCTCAATGGGATTCAGGTCAGGACTTTGACTAGACCACTCCAAAGTCTTCATGTTGTTGTTCTTAAGCCATTCAGAGGTGGACTTGCTGGTGTGTTCTGGATCATTGTCCTGCTGCAGAACCCAAGTGCGCTTCAGCTTGATGTCACCAACAGATGGCCGGACATTCTCCTCCAGGATTTTTTGGTAGACAGCAGAATTCATGGTTCCATTTACCACAACAAGTCTTCCAGGTCCTGAAGCAGCAAACGGCCCCAGACCATTAAGCCCCGTTTCCACCCGCGGGTCTGGGTCGGGTCAGGTCGGGCCAGGCCGGATCGGGTGGGTTTTGGTACGGATGTGTTGATTTCACGCTGCGTCCCCACAGCAACCTGTACCCTTAAGGCCTTTTCACACCGGGACAGATGCGAATAAACGGCACGAAATTGCAAATAATTCGGAGGACAAATATCGACGCATTTGTTTATACACACCTGCTCCGACGCGAAATTATGAAGATGCAAGAACAATCTTGCATCCGTTCTCAGAGGAACGTGAGCACATGCAGCAGTGACGGAGGGAGAGGCGGCTGCAGGGAAACAACTGGATGCTAAAAACAGCTGATCTCACCGTGGAGATGCCAAATGGGGATTTAAAAAACGACACCTGTAGCTAATAACCTCGAATGGTTACAAAATGTAGGGAAAACGCTGCTACTTCAGCTGTGACACCCCCAAACCCCGTTTGCCAAACAAGAGTGCTGCGACATGAAGGTGATAACACCTGAGCCTTAATGATGCAGTAACAGCGACCAAGCGACACTTCTCTCTTTTTCCTTTCTCTTTTTGCTTGCAACCAGCTCTGTGACGGTCAGAGCGCCTTCTCTGATTGGTGGATTGCGCATCTGTCGGATGCGAATATTAAGAAAATGGACCCCAGTTCGAAAAAATAAACGTCGCAAAATCGCAAGACGGAATTTTGTCACTGATGTGAACGCTCCCGTTGACATGATATTAATTTGATTAAAGCTTTTGCCGTGCGAATCTTTCGGACAAAATATTCGGAGTAGGTGTGTAAAGGCCTTTACTCTGGAGGCGCTGGACAGCGCTGCTTCATGATCGCGTGACATCATCGCTGTGCAACGCTGTTTAACCAAAACACCGCGCCACACATGACAGAAACAGAAAAGAAGTCACCCCGGCTTTGTTTTTACGCTTGGTCACGCGGGAAGTGAGATTTTTCAACAATTCAATGTATTGCTTTGTATTAGCTCCACCTCTTTGGTCCGGATCGGTTAGATCAGTACCCCTACCGAAGGGTGCCAAAAAATAGGCCAGGTCGGGTCGGATATAAGGGTACCCGTCCCAGTTTTTATCTGTGGAGACGCAAAAAAACGTGGACCGATCCGGCCCAACCCGACCCAGACCTGCTGGTGGAAACGGGGCTTTACATTACCACCACCATATTTTACTGTTGGTATGATGTTCCTTTTCTGAAATGCCATGTTAGGGCGCATTCAGAAAACATAGTCAGCTAGTCTCGGTCCGTTTGGGGACTCAGTTCGGTTGGGGGCGGGGGTGGTTTTCCGGGCCGAGATTGTTCATGTTGCATTATTGCCAAACGAGCCAAACAGGCCAAGAATGAGAATCTCAGGTTGCGCTGCTCTCGGATTCACCGTAGGTGAGGACAAGACGCACGTACAAGAAGGTTCTCACAACTTCTGTTGCCTCCTCAAAGCGACATTATTTTTGTACGAGGAGCTGGATATGCTTTCATCAGATCAAATATGTATTAAAGCTTTTATTTTCTCGTAACTTTACGTCTGACCACGAGCCAGCTTATAAGTACTGCAGTCCCTCACGTGTGTTTGTTGTCGTGGCGTTTACCCACGTTGTCCAACGTTTGACCCACAATGCCAATGCAATTTGTAGTCCACTTCCTGTCTTTGGTTCGCTTGAATCGGACCGAGACCTGCGTTTGCAGGCGGACCGAGTCCGGTTGTTTGTTCCGGATCAGAGTCCGTTTGCACATTCACAACTCCCCTAACGAAGCGGACTTTCCGAGCAAACAGACTCTGATTCGAATCAAACAAGCTTTGTGAATGCGCCCTTACTTTTACCCCAGATGTAATGGGGCCTTCACCTTCCAAAAAGTTCAACTTTTGTCTCGTCAGTCCACAGAGTATTTTCCCAAAAGTCTTGGGGATCATCAAGATGCTTTCTGGATAAACTGAGACGAGCCTTTATGTTCTTTTTGCTCAGCAGTGGTTTTGGTCTTGGAACTCTGCCATGCAGCCATTTTTGCCCCCCAGTCTCTTTCTGATGGTGGAGTCATGAACACTGACCTTAATTGAGGCAAGTGAGGTCTGCAGTTCTTGGATGTTGTTCTGGGGTCTTTTGTGACCTCTTGGATGAGTCGTCGCTGTGCTCTTGGGGTAATTTTCGTAGGTAGGCAACTCCTGGGAAGGTTCACCACTGTTCCATGGTTTCACCGTTTGTGGATAATGGCTCTCACTGTGGTTCTCTGGAGTCCCAAAGCTTTAGAAATGGCTTTGTAACCTTTTCCAGACTGATAGATCTCAATTACTTTGTTTCAAATTTTTTACTGAATTTTTTTTTGGATCACAACATGTCTAGCTTTTGAGGATCTTTTTGGTCTACTAAACTTTGTCAGGCAGGTCCTATATAAGTGATTTCTTGACTGAGAACAGGTGTGGCAGTAATCCAACCTTGGTTGAAATCAGCTTTCCAAAGATGTGATAAACCGCAGTTAATTTATGTTTTAACAGGGCGGGCAATCACTTTTTCACACAGGACCATGGAGGTTTGGATCCCCCCCCAATAAAAATCTTCATTCAAAAACTGCATTTTCTGTTTACTTGTGTTATCTTTGACTCACATTAAAATTTGTTTGATGATCTGAAACATTTAGGTGTGACAAACATGCAAAAAAAGTAAGAGATTAGGAAGGGGCAAACACTTTTTCACACAGCTGTATAACTTTACAGGAACCTGTGCAACTTAAATGTTCCTGGCACTTTTTAGCATATGTTTCACTTGATTTATTGGGTCCATCCTCACCTTCTCCTTCATTTATTACGGCCCATCTTCCTAAAGCCTGGATCAGACTACACGACTTTTTTCATCGTTCACGATGGTCACTATGTCAGATTCACAGAAATTGTGTCATAAAATCGGACGGTGTTTTGTTATTCGCGAGTGATCACAATACAAGAATGGCATCAGACAAACAACTGTCTGATCATCGCATGGTGTCGTAAAAGACTACACGAGACGGGAGGCGGGACAAGCAGCTGTCAATCAGTCACTTGGTGTTGAGGCCTCTGAATTGACTGTTTGGGTCACTCATGAAATGGAAAGTGGACGGGGGGCATCAGTTCCCATCCATTTGGATGGGACTCATGTCTAAAACTTCAACCAACATGAACTGTTTGTGTGTATTCTGGTAACGATGCCATTTCCAGTTTCTCTGTGGAGCCTGTTTCCAGTTGTAACTAAACAGGATTAAATCCACTATGCGCACAGAAAGACTGAAAAGCGTCTTGCTGCTCGTCTTTGAGAAAAAGCTCGCAGAGAAACTGGACTCTGATCAGCGTCGTTGCTTCCACCAGGCGCATCACGCACTGCGCGCAGGGCGCCCAGAGCTAAGCAGAGCCAAAAACATCAGGCTGACCACAGTCCACTAGCTACGAAAGCAAAGTCCAGCCGACCCAGTGACACTACTTTAAAAACTGCCATAAAGTGAAATAAAGTGTTGTTCTGTACAAACCTCGGCAACCACATGAAATCACACACACAATGAATTGAGAGCTGCACAGTGCACAGCAACATCGCTGTGTCTACTGTATATTCTGTGCCCAATAAGTGTGTTCAGATGGTTAATTAGCTTTGATGATCATGCGTAATGTGGATAGTTATGGCTGAGTGCATGAGAGTCATATTTATTCATCTCATTGCACGCAATGTCTGTTATGTTGTGGTGTTTTTATTTAAACACAAACTGTGCTTTTTCTATGACTGTCACTGATTTATTTGAGAGCGTCACATACGTGAATGTTTGGACCTACTGTGAACTACTGTTGACTATTACTGATAGAACGCACACATCCCGTGGTTTGTTTTGTGTTAATAAAGTAATGTTGTATTCAAGAGAGATACACCCTTTGCGGTTCCCATTAGAGCATAGATGCATGTTTCCAAAATGTAAGACTAACAGTTTTTCTTCTTTAAAAGGTCTTCTGCATGGTTTTGAAATCCAGCTTAATCTTTCTTTCTTATTTCAGTGTTCCCTGCAGAAGTACAGCAGCTGTTGGTGATTACAAAGAGGGTTTTGTGAAAGTGGAGTCTGAACAAGAAGGACCCAGAGCCTCTCCACAAAAAAGAGGAACCAGAGAAACTGTACCCCGATCAGTGTGTGATGGAAGCTGGAATGACAACAAGGCACATGGGCCAGGTGTAAACAGTAATGTGATGGTGATGTGTAACACTGCCAAATATTCACTCAGCTGCATGAGAACCCACACAGGAGAGAAACCATACAGCTGTGACGAATGTGGGAAAAAATTTAGTCGAAAGACCAACTTAAAACAACACTTGGCAATCCACACAGGAGAGAAACCTTTCAGCTGTATTGAATGTGGAAAAAAAAATCAGTGTCAAGAAAAACATAGACCAACACATGAGAATCCACACAGGAGAGAAGCCATACAGCTGTGATGAATGTGGACAAAAATTTCGTTTAAAGGAAAGCTTAGACAAACACACAAGAATCCACACAGGAGAGAAACCATTCAGCTGTGTTCATTGTGGACAAAGATTTAGTCTAAAGACAACCTTACACCAACACATGAGAATCCACACAGGAGAGAAACCATTCAGCTGTGGTGAATGTGGACAGAGATTTAGTCAAATGTCAAACTTCAACCGGCACCTGAGAAGCCACACAGGAGAGAGACGATTCAGCTGTGTTGAATGTGGACAAAGATTTAGTCAAAAAGGAAACTTAAACCGGCATATGAGAAGCCACACAGGAGAAAAACCATTCAACTGTGATGAATGTGGACAAAGATTTATTCAAAAGACAACCTTACACCAACACATGAGAATCCACACAAGAGAAAACCCATTCAGCTGTGGTCAATGTGGACAAAGATTTAGTCAAAAGTCAAACTTTAACCGGCACATGAGAAGCCACACAGGAGAGAGACGATTCACCTGTGATAAATGTGGACAAAAATTTACTTTAAAGACATGCTTAGATGAACACATGAGAATCCACACAGGAGAGAAACCATTCAGCTGTGATGAATGTGGACAAAGATTTTGTCAAAAAAGAACCTTAAACAAACACATGAGAATCCACACAGGAGAGAGACCATTCAGCTGTAGTGTATGTGGACAGAGATTCAGTCAAAAGGGATCCTTAAACAAACACATGAGAATCCACACAGGAGCAAAACCATTTCCTTGTGAGGTTTGTGGCGAATTATTTAGATGGAATACATCTTTAAAAGCACACATGCGTGTCCACATGAAATGGAGACAACGGTTGCAGGATTTTGCTCCAAATCTGTCAATAATGTATTCAGTGTAGATACGTGCTTGTTAGAAGAACTTCAGGGGGATTTTCCATGAAATTCTCTAGATAACATCAAAGGGAAAGGTCAGACTCAGACCACCAACTCCTAATTAAGCTTTATGTTATACCACAATTGAAGCTCAGCTTCATTTTATCATAATGTATTCAAGTAAGGCTTGAAAAAGTAATTTTCAGACTTTCCGTCTTTCTTTGATTGACTGGTGAAGAGTCTCACCCTGTACTGCCTTAAATGACCAATTGTTTTTTTTTTTTTTTTAATGCCAACCACCGGGAGCCATATATTGAATGGAAGCCTGGATGTATGTGGAATGAAATTTGAATATACACATGTGGACAAAATTGTTGGTACCCCTTGGTCAATGAAAGAAAAACTCAAAATTGTGACAGAAATAACCTGAATCTGACAAAAGTAATGATAAATAAAAATTCTATGAAAATTAACCAATAAAAGTCAGACTTGCTTTTCAACCATGCTTCAACAGAATTATTTTAAAAAATAAACTCATGAAACAGCCCTGGACAAAAATGATGGTACCCCCCCCCAAAAAAAAGACGGAAAATATTGGAAGCTTAGGAAAGAGTTTTCAAGAGTTTTCTTTCCAATCTCTCAGGAGATTGGAAAAGTCTTGTTTACCGTTTGTTGAAGTACGTCCGGACACTTTAGTGGACAGACCGGGGTTCGTTTACTAAAGTGTTCGGGCATTAGGCGCATTTTGTACTGACACAATTCGCAACTGTATTTGGGTTTCTCATCTCTTTTATTCAAAGCTATTATTAAAGCTAACTGACCAGCTTTCCCTCATCACGGTCATATGTAACATGTAGCGTCTTGTTAACCTTTTAAGTGCGCCGGACACTTTAGTCCGTTGGCGGCAGCCACAGACTCTACTGCCACACTTTGCAGCTGTATTTGGCTCATTAAATTAGTATAAAAATAATTGCTTTTGGACATTTCAAAACAGGCTACTTATTGATTCGGGATGTGTACCATTGTGATGCATCGATGTAATAATGAATTGGTACACTCCTATTGTGATAGGTGTTGTTACTACGATCTCTGTAAACAGGTTAACAGCTGTGGGACTTTTTACATATGGTGGGGCTGGAAGAAATGGAGCTCACGCAAGGGCGCGGCTTGCCAGTTCTACCAATCACCAAACATCTACGTATTTCAGTTCCTATGGAACCCCAAAAAGACCCTGCCTCGGAGTAGGAACTAAAAAGGTTATAGGAACTGAGGGCTGAGGTCCCTAGTTCCTATATGTTTGAATGTGCAAAAAACGGCCTGGTTCCTGAAAAGGTTAAAGGAACTCCAAAAGGTTTCTACAGTCTGAAAGCACCTTTGAATGTATTTTTGGTGGCTCTGTTCTGCATTACAACTGAAAAAAAGTAATAAAAATGACAACTGTGTGTGTATATATATGTATATATATATATATATATATATATATATATATATATATATATATATATATATATATATATATATATATATATATATATATATATAAGTGTGTGTGTGTGTATATATATATATATATATATATATATGTATATGTATGAAATGAATGAGTGAAATGAAAAATATTTTATTCATCCCAGAAGGGAAATTCAGCATTGTAAAAGCTCACTCTTTTTTTTTAAACAATATAACATTTTATGAAATTATAATAAAACAAAAATCAGTTTGTCAGTGTATGTATGTATATATATATATATATATATATATATATATATATATATATATATATATATATATATAAATAACTGTGTGAAAGTTTTTGCCCCCTTCCTAATTTCTTACTTTTCTTGCTCCAAGACCAAAACCACTGCTGAGCAAAAAGAACATAAAGGCTCGTCTCAGTTTAGCCAGAAAGCATCTTTTCCCAAGACTTTTGGGAAAATACTCTGTGGACTGATGAGACAAAAGTTGAACTTTTTGGAAGGTGTAGGTCCCATTACATCTGGCGTAAAAGTAACACGGCATTTCAGAAAAGGAACATCATACCAACCGTAAAACATGGTGGTGGTAGTGTGATGGTCTGGGGCTGTTTAGCTGTTTCAGGACCTGGAAGACTTGCTGTGGTAAATGGAGCCATGAATTCTGCTTCTACCAAAATATCCTGAAGGAGAATGTCCGGCCATCTGTTTGTGACCTCAAGCTGAAGCGCACTTGGGTTCTGCAGCAGGACAATGGTCCAAAACACACCAGCAAGTCCACCTCTGAATGGCTTAAGAACAACAAAATGAAGACTTTGGAGTGGCCTAGTCAAAGTCCCCACCTGAATCCGATTGAGATGCTGTGGCATGACCTTAAAAAGGTGGTTCATGCTGGAAAACCCTCCAATGTGGCTGAATTACAACAATTCTGCAAAGATGAGTGGAACAAAATTCCTCCACAGCGCTGTAGAAGACTCACTGCCAGTTATCACAAACACTTGATTGCAGTTGTTGCTGCTACAGATGGCCCAACCAGTTATTAGGTTTAGGGGGCAATCACTTTGTCACACAGGGCCATTTAAGTTTGGACCCCCCCCCCCTAAAAATCTTCATTTAAAAACGGCATTTTCTGTTTATTTGTGTTATCGTTGTCTCAAATTTAGATTTGTTTGATGATCATCTGATGATTTTTACACAACTGTGTGTATGTGTATATGTATATATATATATATATATATATATATATATATATATATATATATATATATATCAGTAAAAATAAATACAAATAAATACGATATTTGTCTGAGTTATTTAAAAAGCCCCAACAACCCAATTTATGTAATGGGGTCAAGCATCTATAACCTATTAAAAAAACAACAGCTGATAGGACGAATGACCTCAGGTATCTATTAGATTTGGCCTTCCTAACATAAGCAAATCTCCTCCCTGTTGGCATGAGTCTAAACTCTGCGTGTAGGGGGTGCCGTGGGTCCTGCAGGATAATTTTTGCCTTCTTAGCGGCTCTTATTTGAAAGACATGGTTAAGATCAATCAATTCTATGCCAACAATCTTCCTGCAAAGCTTGACAACATTTCCAAGGTGAGGTAATGCATGTACTGTATGAACTCCTAAAAATAAGGTCAGGCTGAAAAAAAGAAAGTTATCCTTGAAATTTTACCCCTAAAATGGTGCAAGAACCCTGAGTTGTGTCTTGGTTAGCTTTTAGTTTATTGATGCTGATCGTTTCCTTTAAAAAGAGAAATTGTAGATAAGGTTTGTATTGGTTGTTTTCCCTTGTGGCTCCTTAAGTTAGGCTTTCCCTGTCTTTGATTTCATTACTTTGAGCATCTCTAACCCCTTCTCCTTTTCAGTTTGCCAGTGTTTTTGTTTATGCCTTTGATTTACGTCGGACATTAAAACCATTTTTACTCCACCTTTGCCATCTGAAACCAGTCTTTTTGTTTTCGTCCCACAACCCTAGCAGAGCTGGGACGTAACATTTAGTCTCGTCTTGGACGGGTTGTACTGAAACATGAATTTCCCCTCGGGGATCAATAAAGTATCTTTGATTTGATTTGAAACACAAAATTTCACTCTTATTTATATTGAGTTTTAGACCTGAGGCTTCTGAAAATTTGCGGGTTGTCGTGCAGTCTGTATCTGTGATGTGGGTTCTTATGTGTCTTTATCTTATTTCTGTCTGTTTTACTTGTGCAGATCTTTGGTCGACCATGTGTTGTATTTTAAGTTCTTTGTGAATGCAGCTGGTATGTTATGTTGGAGTCAATAAAAAAGATTAAAATGGATTTTATTCTGTGAAATACTTTACTTTCATCAACAAATGTCTTTTTGAAGGCGATCACATGTTTAGTAAAAAAAATTAAATGACTTCAGCCGTCACATTAATGTGAAAGGGATTTTGACTTGAACTTTAAAAGGTCAAAAAAAAAAAAAAAAAAAAGGGGAGACACTCAGCTGGATGCAGCGGCAGCTTCAGTCCACATGGAGGTCCAATCAGGAGCTTTGATGACGTGGGATGGACAGATGGACTTCCTGCTGAGATCTACACGAGATCTTCCCCACACTCCAGAGTTTTACATTAAGAGGAAGATTTTCATGAGAGGAAATCTGTTCATCAGTGAAACGAGTTGATAAAGTTTCATAGATTGATCATCGTCTCATAGATAACTGCGACACTTTAATGTTGACTGAACTGTCAGAGGTCTTGGAACAAGACAAAAGAAACAATTACATTAATGATTAGTTCTGCTCTGCTGTTAAAACTGGGAACAACTGTTACAGGACTATAATACATTTCATGTCACAAGTGAGCTCATCAAAGATGGAAACAACAGAATTAAAATGCTGATTCATGAAAACTGACCGCTGCAGGACTTGGAGTGAGATCTCTGTTCCTGTTACAGTTGTTTCTAGTTATTACATGTAAACCTGCTGCAGAACTAAAACGTCCAGAAAACAGATTATAGTATAAATCCATCATTACTGACTAAGTGTCTTTATAGCTGATTGGCTTGTGGCCTTTTTCTTAAAAACTCTTGGGAATTAATTTTAACAGAAAGTCTTTATTATCTTTTTGCAATGAAGAAAAGAAAACATTAACTAATGTACTGTTGACATATTTTAAGGATGTCTACAGTGCTCATATTTGTACTTAGAAGGTGTTTGTTTTGCTTGGTCCTACTTTCCAAGTTGATCTACAAAAGTTGCATTTATTAAGATAATATACAAAGAGTCAAGAACAACAGGAAAAGAGGGATGTGGTGTATTACCTGGCCTCAGTAACCATTAAAATGGCCATACACACAAGGATTAATCATTTTGTCCAGTAATGAAAGGCAGAAAGTGGAGTTAAATGGAGCCCATTGAAGCCCATGTTTAAGTGCTGAAAACTGCAGTTCCCCTCTCATCCACTAGAGGCTGCTGCAAAACAGCAGATCTCCCTAGACTCCCATGTTAAAAAGACCAACTTCAAAGCAGAAATAATCATGTTAACAGTATTAATAAACATGTGTACAGCAGAAATAATCATGCTAACAGCAGAAGTAAACATGTTTACAGCAAAAATAAACACGTTCACAGCGGAAATAATCATATTAACAGCAGAAATAATCATGTTAATAGTATTAATAAACATGTTTACAGCAGAAATAATCATGTTAACAGCAGAATTAATCATGTTAACAGCAGAATTAATCATGTTAACAGCAGAATTAAACACGTTCACAGCGGAAATAATTATGTTAACAGCAGAAATAAACACGTTCACAGCGAAAATAAACACTTTTACAACGGAAATAATCATCTTTACAGCAGAAATAAACATGTCTACAGCAGAAATAATCATGTTAACAGCAGAAATAAACACGTTCACAGCGGAAATAATCATGTTTACAGCAGAAATAAACATGTTTTCAGCATAAATAATCATGTTTACAGCAGAAATAATCATGTTAACAGCAGAAATAAACACTTTTACAACGGAAATAATCATCTTTACAGCAGAAATAAACATGTTCACAGCAGAAGCAAACATGTTTACTGTTAAACCTTGTTGAAAACATTTTTTTAAACATCTGTCTGATTTCATAGTAACATGGACAGCTTGCTCATTTTTAATTTTTAATTATTATTGATGATACTTTTTTCGAATCTAAAATTGTTTTAACAACAGAATTTATCTCCTTAGCTGAAAATAAATACTGATCATACTTTGGCATGTTACTTCTATTATGTGATGTTTTTTTTTCATTATTTTACTGGTCTTTTTTTTCAATGTTCTTATTCATTTATTTATTATTTTCTTCTAATCTAATTTATTGGCAATTTTATTTGTGAATTATGGTGTCTGTTTTATTTATGTTTCCATGATGCTGTTACCATTGTAAAGTGCTTTAGTCAAATGAGGCTGTTGGAAACGTGCTATATAAATAGATGTGAATTGAATTGTTTTCATGAGATACCAGAATCATCTCTTATAATTTTCCAAAACAGGTTGTTTTTATTACACAGCATTATAATTTATCTCATTATTCTGGGATAAAAAGTATAGATATCTGAGATAATGGAATAGTTTATCTCATTGTGTAGAAATAAGGATCATTTTTCATGACATGAATGACTTACTTTTCTTGTTATTACTCAATAACAAAAACATTTTTGCAACATAAATTTATTTATCTACTTATCTTTTAATAAACATGTTTTTACCAGATAACAATAATTTGTTGGTATCTGGAGATGAAATGGATCATTTTGACAACAAAATAATTTACCCAAGGGATAAGCATTACCATTTACAGCCACAAGCGGGCACTCTTGGCTTGTGACAACTACATGCGGCTGTGAGAACAAAGATACCAAAAGGCATTCATTTTAAACATTTGGTTGTTCTCTCTGTCAGGTGTAACAAATACACAACATGTTTATCCTTCCTGTTGATGGTGTTTATGATCATTAAGAGGCATTCACTTTAATCAGGAAAGTTTTACCAGTCACATGTAGAACTATATGAAAAATCCAAAATACATTAGTGATGCATGGCCACAGGTTTTTTTTTTTTTTTTCTTTCTTTTTCTTTTTTAATGGTCTTTAACGGTATAAGGCTCCTCTTGATATTTGAATATTAACCTTTATGGTAGTGGTAGAGTGGATCCAGGTGTAGGGGTGTACATTGATCTGCAGTCATCCTCAAAATTATTCATACCCTCAAACAAAAAAGGGAAAAAAAATCAGCTGTTAGTGAAATTTGATGAAGTTGACAATAAATCAAAAAAAATCTTTGAAAGACATGACAGTGACTTTGAATTGTTGTTTGAAATAAATATTAAAAACAAACACACAAAAAATAAAACAAGTAAAAAAAAACCATGATGGGGCTCCAAAGCAAAAAATTTTGGGAGCAACACTTCAAGGCAATCACTGGCATCAGGTGTTTTCTCTAATGTTCAAAAAGGCTTCTATACCTGTTGACAAGTATGTTGGTCCACTGTTCATGCGAAAGATGCTCTAACTTTTCTGGGACAGTTAGTTTTGTTTTGTTTTTTTAAAATTATTTCTAACTACAATTTAAAAGTAATATTTTATTTCACTAAATTATAATTTTGTGAATTTTTATTTATTACTAGTTTCTTTATTTTCTTGTTATTTGAATTACTATTGTGAATGTGTGTGTTAATATTGGTAGAGACATACATGTGGAGACAAGCTGGTGGAGACATACTGGTGAAAAGATACTGGTGGAGACTTAATGGTGGAGACAAGCTGGTCGAGACATAATGGTGGAGAGACACTCGTGGAGACATAATGGTGAAATGATACTGGTGGAGACATAATGGTGGAGACAAGCTGGTGGAGACATAATGGTGAAGAGATACTGGAAGAGACATAATGGTGGAGACATAATGGTGAAAAGATACTGGTGGAGACAAGCTGGTGGAGACATAATGGTGAAAAGATACTGGTAGAGACTTAATGGTGGAGAGATACTGGTGGTCCAGAGGTGACCAGTTCTAATCCTACTGGGAAACCCTACAAAATGAGTGGTAGTGAGTTGGTCCTGGTGGAAAAGGTCCAGATCTGGTCTTCATCATTAAAGAGCGGACATCCTGAATGAAGCAGAAACATCAGCGAACTATCATGAAACCAGAAAGCAGCTGCAGCTTTTATCTGCACACGATCTTTACTTCATCTCCAGCCTATCATCATCTACCAGAGAAGGACCAACTGCAGTAAAGAGATTTCCAAACCTTTAAGCAGCCATCACTGAACTCTGACATGATCTGACTCAGCTACTTTTCATCCCAACCAGGTTCACAACACACTTTTCTCTACTTCTTCTCATTAAATCCTCTGTTTATTCTCACTTTTATAACATTACAAGAAACTTTGAGGTAACCACCAATTTCATGACTTCTACAACCAAAAACAATGATCAAGAACGCGGTCTCCACCATCAGTTCAGTAGAATACCAGTCATTATTTATTTTGTCTGATCCATGAGGCCTCAGACTGGGCGGATTTGTGTGGATTTTATTTCCAGTGAAGTGATGCAACATCTCAGCACATCCAGTTTCCTGTCAACAAAGCCAAGAAAACCAGAGTCCAACACAAACTACTTACTGAAGACTGCAGCAAACCAACACACACTGGAGTAACATGCCCAAAATGAGTCATCAGCCAAACTCAGCTCTTTCCCAGGAATCTCTGATTAACAGGAATGATGAAGAAGAAAATAAGCTGTATTTAACTCTGAAAGACAACATATGAACCCATTTACTCTGGTGGGTGGTTCATTGTGAGGATGCTTTTCTTTTTACTGTAGATTTTTGCTGGTTATCTCTCAGGTTTAATTAAAGATTGAATGGAGTTTTATTTTCAACAAGATGATGCACTCAGGTCCAGAACTACTGGATTCATTGATGAAGAGGCAAACAGCAGCACCAGTATAATCTGGATTAATGCGTAGACGAAATAATGACAAGAGAACCAGAAATCTGCTGACTCACTGTTAGTGTTGACAAATCATTAAAATCATCTTCTCACAACATGAAAGAGTTAAATTGACCATCTGCTGTTCTAACCAGTGAATACAACCAGTTAACCAGTCAACACAACCAGTTAACCAGCTGTTCTGCTGCTGGAAACTCAACATTATCAACCAGTACCGTGTATTAGAGGAAGCAAACTAAGGTGGAGATAAAACACTTTTTTTTTTTTTTTTATATATTGTTTAGATCCCCAAAGGGAAATTAGGGCTCTGCATTTTACCCATCTCTGTACATTAGTACCAGAGAGCAGTGGGCTGCTACTTAAAGCGCCCGGGGAGCAGTTGGTGGGGGTTAATGACCTTGCTCAGGGGTCCACAGAGGTTCACCTGAATGTCGTGTCTGGCACAGACTTATATAGGTAGACTGGACACAGTACGGTGCAGTCCCAGTAGGCAGTCGACCCCAGTCGACCCAGCAACTCACTGTCCATTATAATGCAAACTTTCGGTAATAAATATCTACGTATTTCACTTGAATATTCTGAAGTTGTAGTGGTATAGTTATTATCACATAAGACTTAATACTTAATATTAAAGTCTTGCAAAAAGCATGTTTTTTCTTCCTCAGATGGTCATCAGAAAGCATATTTATCAATAGACAAGACGAATTTTAAGATGCCTGTCAGTTCATTTGTTCATCAGTTTCGGTTTCATGGCCATATATTAAAAGATTATGCCTATGAAGGAAATATATTTAGTCAGTTTAATAAGGACACTATCAACTTTAAAGGTAAATACAGCCCTCAAAATTATTCATACCCTCCAATGAAAGAAAATGCTAAATTCACAACAGTTATTCAAATAACAAATTCAAAAATAAAGAAAATTACTAAATAAAATTTTGTGAAACAAAAGATTGTTTTTGAATTTCAGATTTATGGAATTATAATGATAAAAAACAAACAAAATTGTCCCAGACATATTACAGCACCTTGGGTGTAATCATTACCCTATGTAAATAGGGTAATGATTATCTGAAATGTGAAAACATGTATTTATTGTTCTTTGTCAGAGGACCTCAATGCATCATTTTCTTTTTTATGTAATTGTATTTTTAAGGTAAATATATACACATCAATGTGATTGTCTAAATAGTGTAATAATGATGCTTACGCATATTGAGAAACGGCTGTGCTCACTGCTAATTGTTAGCATATTCACTGCTAACAGTGAATATGCTAATGTGTTCTTTATGGGTGTAAGTGAGCGGAGCGGAGTGCACTTGTCTTGATGTGTTTTTTGAATTGGAACAATATTTGGACCTCTACTGATGACGTTTCAAAAGTACACAAGAACGTATGAAAAAGTACGCATATTGAAAAACGGCCATAACGTGTTCACTGCTGTCAGCATAGTCATTGTTCTATCAATCATTTAGGAAATTTGCTTCTCTCCTTGGTTCTGACCAAAGACTGTAGAAAATATAGACGTAGTATCTGGTCTCGTCTGAATGGGGGAAAGTGAAGCCAGTTGGGCGTGTCCCACCATCGCCATCTTGCAGCGTCGCGTGTGTCATCACTCCCGGAAAATACTAAAATGGGCAAAGTGTGGCCTCGGGACAAATGATTGGTAGCTGATGTACTCTGGACTAAATGCTAACTGAGCTACCTCGAAACTAACGGGAGCTAACGAAGATTAGTGGCGGGATAAAGGTAAGACGCTTAGACTTGCTATTAGCCGACCAAAAACTGCTGTTGCGCTACTCTGCTACAAACTGAGACCTTACTGAGATCAAACAAGGAGCTAAACAGGAGCCACCGTTCGGCAGGCCGGCTTCCGGTCTGCCGCATGTCCGTCAAAAGGACACACCCTTGATTATGTGTAATTTCAAGATTAAACAACATCTAAACAGATGAGTTATAAAAAATTCACCCCCTCACAGTTGACATGAAGGTAAACTTGACCTATTAAACCTAAAATGATTTTTCGAACCAGACTGTAAACATGTTTATTTCTGCTGTGAAGTTGGCGTTTTTAACATGGGAGTCTGTGGGGATTTGCTCTGTTTTGCAGCCAGCCCCAAGCGGATGAAGGGAGAACTGCAAATACTTCTTCCGGGTAGCTTCATAGTTGGCCACTGGAGGTTGCCGCTTGGTTCTGACTGGTAGCTGCATCCACTGGTCCTGAACCAGACTGGGTCAACCTTTCTGATTGTTTCATCCTGGTGCCAGTTTAGAGCAGAACCAGTGGGCTGCAGATCTGTGTTTCATGGGCCATTCCTGGTAGTTAGTTTTAATGACATTTAGGACAGATCTTTTTACCCCAGCTCCCAATCATCTGATAGGAACATAGTTAATTTTATATGTATTCTTTTTAAATGAAAACAGTGACATCGAGTAAAGAAATGGCTTTAAAAGAATTAAAATAATCTTATAAAAACACCAATCCCATATGAAGAAACGCAACCAAAAAAGAGGGCCAGACTGGAGGGAAAAACAAGCTTCAAGGACAAAAAGTCCATTATGACCTTCTAGTTCTTTTAATGCTTAGATAGCTTTGTTTCTGTTCCTCAGGCATGTCCTGGTCTACACTGGGACCTGCATGATGGATTAAAGCTTTATAAATAAAGTAAATATCACTGTTATCAGGCTTATTTTCCTTTACATTCCCTGGGAAAACTGAATGAATTGACCTGGCAGTGTCAGAGCAGCTTACATTAGAAAGGAAAGATTGTTCCTTTATAATGAAGTGATAAGGTTCAGTTCTCAGGAATCTCCATTAACTTCTCTTATGTAGTTCTAACAATATCCTAGAAAATGGGACATATTTAACCCTCATAGCTCCCTAAGAAAAAGTTACGTTAAGCTTCTTAAGGGCACAGACTGGCCAGTGTCAGTTAATGGCCTGTCAATATTATCTAAAAATTAAAAGTTGTCATTTTCTTTCATGGCTGTCATCACAGAATTCTGGCCTAACCATCAATAGCAAAAAATCAATGAGCTTTAAAATTCTAACCCTTTAAATTCCAGTTTGCATACACAATGCTCCAACTTCCAAAAACTGAAAATGGGGTTCGAATAGTGAGTGCAAAATAATTTTTTGTGCAAGATTATCAGAGCCCTGGAGTCAGGGCCGGCTTTGCCGACAGGCGACACAGGCAACCGCCTGGGGCGCCATCCCCTGGACGGGGCGCAAAAAATGCAGAATTAAAAAAAAAAAAAGAAAAAAAGTTAATTAAGAAAGTTAATTATAGTTATGTAGCCTTTATATTATGAAATAGACTATACATACTGTAGCTACTCGAAATTTCTCTCCAAAAGACATCAAAATAAAACCTCAAATCAGATCTGGCTGCATGATCAGCTCCTACTGCTTTCACCGTGAAAGGTGACGTAGGCCTACATGACGTAGTTACTGTGGAGGAACGGAGGTCCTGTTGTGTTTCAACTTTTCAATGATTGAATGATGAAAAAACATGTTTCCAAAAGAGCAGCTTTCCCAAAGTGAAGGAAGGAGGAGGAAGAAAAACGGCCGTAAGCAGAGGTATGTGGACTGAGGCTGAGCTGGTCGCCCGGTGTGGGAAAGAGAGAGAGGGGGCGCATCTCACGTCGCGGTTTGTAATGACAGACGTCAACAACTTATCAAAACGCTGAGAATCGTGGTAGAGTGAAGGAAAGAGTTCTCGGTTAGAGATATGTACGTTCCCCAACATTAAAGCTTGTTTAGCTCGTCATGTGTTGGAGGCTAGCTAAGCTAACATGAAGCAGTACCATGCTGCTGCTGCAGCTGCTGTGGGAGACATTCAACCTCATATTGTAGTACAGTAATGCTCACAGCACAGCTGCTGATAACTGATGTTGTTTAACAGGCTACTGGAGGCCATTAAGTTTTAGTCTGTGTGCTGCAGCTACAAGTTGTCCTCTAGCTTCCAGTTGCTCTGCATCTGTCCACATTCACTGAAAGTCCTGCAGATGTCTTTAGAACAGGTCTGCAACCTGGACAATC
Source organism: Atherinomorus stipes (assembly GCA_023101725.1). Taxonomy (NCBI): domain Eukaryota; kingdom Metazoa; phylum Chordata; class Actinopteri; order Atheriniformes; family Atherinidae; genus Atherinomorus; species Atherinomorus stipes. The sequence goes on along the minus strand of JALJCO010008013.1, from coordinate 115,440 downwards.
CAAAGACATTTTTCAGACTCAATCCAGTGATAAAAGTTGTTTAGAGCTGCAATTTTGTCATGTCCTTTTGAAAAAAAGCTGCTTATAATTATAATAATAATAATAATTATTATTTTTTAAATAAATACTGTTTAAAACATGCTGTAATTTGAAAGAACTCAGGTTTATTTTTACATTTAGGTTTTTAAAAAAAGAACTTGCAGAAAGAGGATAGATACATTTTCTTCAAACAGATTTTCTACAGTGGGACTCAACTGTATAAAAAATCTATATAAATAAAAATATGGATATTTGTTGGATATAATGTGAAATGGGAAAACCCCTAATTTCCAAGCTAATTACTAGAGAGATAGATTTAAACATATTACAGGGACTTTTATTGTCATTACGTTGTGGAAATGAAAAAAAAAAAAAAGCCAAAATCTATTATTAAAAACATTGTGTATATACATGGTAGGGCTGGACAATTAATCGAATTTTAATCGTGATTTCAATTTTGCCTTTTCACAATCATAAAAATACTGTAATTGATTAATCGATATATCCTGAAGTGAACAGACTGGTGGAGTTATAGGAAGCAAACTGCAGGAAGTATAGAACAGGAATGCATGTAGACTGAGTATTATTTTTTAGTGCTATTATTATCTTAAATAACATTCTTATTTTACTCCTTTACTTGTTTCTAATTTATTTCCGTTTTTTTTTTGTTTTTTTTTAGTTTTATTTGAGTTGAGTTTTGGTGGTTCAATAAACACTTTTTATAAAACCAATGAATAATCGTGTATATTAATCGTGATTTCAATATCAGTCAAAATAATCGTGATTAGAATTTTTTCCATTATCGTCCAGCCCTAATACATGGGTATTTATTAGTTGGTTGTTTTAGTCAAAGTTATCGAGAGCCATTGTGGAAGGTCCAAAGAGCCACTTGCAGCTGTGGAGCTGCAGTTTGCAGACTCCTGCTCAGAAGCTGCTGCAGAGGTCGAGTTATTAGTTAATTTTATTATTAAATTATTGCTGAAGGTTTCAGTTAATCTTAGTTACTAATAACAGTATAGAGCATCGATAAGGTTCATCTATACAATGTCTACTACATGAAAGAAGGACACAGACTGGATGCGGGTGTAACTGTGGATGTCTGAGTCCAGCTACCATCAGCAGCTGCTGACTTTAGCCATTATTATTATTATTATTATTATTATTGTTATTATTATTCATTATTACAGCAGCAGTTGTGTTTCAGTGAGACCAAATCCAGACACAATGTTGTAATCCTATAGAGAATCACAACTCTGCAACAATATTAACTTCAGACACATGCAGCTCATCCTGCTCTGTTCATCTAGAACAGGGGGGTCCAGAGGGGGTCCTTGAGGGCCGCTGTCACTTTTTCTCTGCTTCAACACACCTGACTGATACTAAATGGATCCAACAGCCTATGACGTTCTTGGTAATTGGAGTCAGGTGTGTTGGAGCCAGAACGCATAGAAAACCTGCAGGATTGTGGCCCTCGAAGACCAAAACTGGACACCCCTGATCTGGAATCATGGGCGCCAGGACAGGGGGGGCACCAAACTATAACCTCGCCTGGGGCACCAAAGTGGCCAGAGCCGGCCCTGCCTGGAGTATTTTAAAAAAGGTATAAAAATGTTTTTTGTTGCATCTTTACTTTTTGTGTTACAGTGTTTTGTTTTGTTTTTTAAAGTTACGTTAAGCTTCTTAAGGGAACGGACTGACCAATTGCCTGTAAATATTATCTAAAATTTAAAGGTTGCATTTTGTTTTTCATGGCTGTCATCACAGACTTCTGGCCTAACCATCAATAGCAAAAAATCAATGAGTTTCAAAATTTTAACCCTTTAAGTTCCAGTTTGTACACACAATGGCCCTCATTTATCAAACGATCGTACGACGAAAATCTGTGCGTACGACCATTTCCACGCAAGACTCGGCATTTATCAATTTGAACGTGATCGTAGGATACGATCAAATCTCACGACAGCTCTGAGTTCGTGTACGCAAGTTTGAGTCAGTGAGGGTTTGCAGCAGCACAGCAGAACATGAAAATATTTATTAACCAAACTGCAAACTGTCATTTAATCATAAGTATTCACATTCTCAGCACTAAGAATGAACCCCTTTGCAAAGAAAAAGGAAAAAGGGAATGTAGAAAGTATTCACAAAACTGCAAAAATAGCTGTGACTGAATTTAATTTCTCGATTTATCTCAACAAATTATTAAAATCATTAACATAAAGTTCTAGGAGACAAGTGCTTTGCACTCTTCGTGCATCTCCTCACCCCCCTGGTAAAACTGCTGCATAGGAGCGGAGGTAGGCATCAGTACGCACACACGCGCACGTGCCCAGGTGGAGCGCTGCTTCGGGCTGCGAGAAGGCATTGGGTGTCGGACGGTCCGACTCGGACCCGGCGGGATGAAACGCTGCTTTAGACTCTGAGAAAATCTACAATACACTCCTGTCCTGTGCAGTGTTGCACATCGCTCGGACCGCTGGAGAGTTTTGATAAACAGAGAAAAAGATGCGCCGAGAGCCGCCCTGCAGCCCTCGCTGGGCTAAATGGAGGAGACCGGAGCTGATCCGTCATTTCTAATAACTAATCTATACTTTAAAGTTGTATAAGTGCTCAGTCAGTAGACTGTCCCTTAGTTTAGCGTCTGTTAGCTTTGCAATGCAAGTTATCTTTTTTCCGTCCCTGTCTGGTTCAGGCTTGTGCTGCGTTCCATTTTCATCGGAACTGGGAAGTGGGAACTGGGGGGTGACGTCACACCCGACCAACTTGCGTTCCAGCTCACTGGTCGGAAAACCAGTTAGCAACCTAGCAAAACAACGTGTTTGCTAAGGCTGTTGTTATTAGCCGTTGTTGGCACAGCTGGTGTTGTAGTTCTCATATACGACATGAAAAATGTGAATTACACTACAGCAGCTTCCCCCTACATCTGTATAAACCAATACTACGTGTACGATTGATTTATGCAACAAAATATAAGTAAGAAGTGTAAATAAATGTAACATTACAGAAGCTTCTAAAACTGCTAACACAGGGCGCGGCCATCTTTAAATCTGAACTCGGAGCTGCGAGAGTGGTCGACTTTCCGAGTGGGAAATCCGACTTCAGGGGGGCGTTCCAGTTGAAACTTCCTACTCGGAACTGGGAATTTCCGACTTCCGAGTTCAAATGGAACGCAGCATTAGATCTGACCGGCATCCACCTGTCACCTGTTAGAGCGCGGTGCGGGTGAAACGTCATTTGGTGGTGGTACGTTTCATATTGGACCACTTTTTCTTGACCCATTGACTATAGAATTGTGACGTTGCCATCGGATGTGGGCTGTTCTTAAATTTCATTACTAATAAAACGAATAAACCATATCAGCCAGGCCTTGATTGAGACTTGTATTAATGCTGTGTTCCATTTGAACTCGGAAGTCGGAAATTCCCAGTTCCGAGTAGGAAGTTTCAACTGGAACACCCCCCTGAAGTCGGATTTCCCACTCGGAAAGTCGGACAACTCTCGCAGCTCCGAGTTCAGATTTAAAGATGGCCGCGCCCTGTGTTAGCAGTTTTAGAAGCTTCTGTAATGTCACATTTATTTACACTTCTTACTTATATTTTGTTGCATAAATCAATCGTACACGTAGTATTGGTTTATACAGATGTACGGGAAGCTGCTGTAGTGTAATTCACATTTTTTCATGTCGTATATGTGAACCACAACACCAGCTGTGCCAACAACGGCTAATAACAATAGCCTTAGCAAACACGTTGTTTTGCTAGGTTGCTAACTGGTTTTCCGACCAGTGAGCTGGAACGCAAGTTGGTCGGGTGTGACGTCACCCCCCAGTTCCCAATTCCCAGTTCCGATGAAAATGGAACGCAGCATAATATCTCAGCCGGTCGTTCAACAGCGGCGAGGCTGACTGATCCTCTTCCGCGCAGCGTTTTTGTGCACGTCTCTGACTTCGGTTTTTAAGCTGCCAAACAGCACCTCTTTAATCTTTCCCACCTCACAAATGAGAAATTCTGTCTTGATCCCCCCAAAAGTTTCTTTTTTGGCAGAATCTCTCCTCTCCATGGTTCAACCTCGCCGGGTGAAGCCTCATCATTATGCATGTTTAAGGGCGCAACCGTGGGCGTGACATTTAAATGACGATAAATTTCAGCTGTGGAATTTATCAAGACTCTTTTGTTCGTACGACGAGATTGGACCGATACGAACGTTTTAATAAATCACACGTGGGTCCAATCGTACGACCATTTTTACGATCAGATGTGCGACCATTTCGACGATCGTTTGATAAATGAGGGCCAATGTTACCACTGCCTAAAACTGAAAAGTGGGTTAAAATAAATGAAAAATAGCCTGTAGGTGGCAGACCATTATTAGGTATGCAGAGCATTAGATTATAGCAACCACAATTAAAACAGCTTAATGAGAAGATGTTTCAAGATGAAATGCAAAAAACTGTGGGAGAAATTCCAATTTCAATTGGAATGGGAGAGCACTTTCTTTCTTTCTTTCTTTCTTTCTTTCTTTCTTTCTTTCTTTCTTTCTTTCTTTCTTTCTTTCTTTCTTTCTTTCTTTCTTTCTTTCTTTCTTTCTTTCTTTCTTTCTTTCTTTTTTATTAAGATCCCCATTAGTAATTGCAGCAACAATTACTATTCTCCCTGGGGTCTAAAAAAAAGCACTATAGAGAGGGTACTACATTTCTTGCAAAAGACTGAGCTAAATAAGCATGTGAGCTGACTGATCAAAATGCTTGGAAACCCCCCCCCCCCAAAAAAAAATTGAGACCCTTTCATGATCAAATAATCTCGCATGAAAGAAGAAAAAAGATATTTTTACTTCATTGGATGTGTTAAGCATTTTGGAGTTTTTGAAGGACACTGATTGGCTGAAATAACATTGAAGTCTATGGTTTCACTAAAGCTGTTTTCCCACTGAAATTAGCGAGTTTTCACGGGTTTTTCAAATGCAAACGCTCATAATCAGCATTAGTCTCCTTTCCCAATGACAAAAAAAGCTGGGTTTGATCACCTGCTGGCAGCTGCGTGTCCTCTGATCCCACCGCTGTGTGTCTGGTGACGCCATCACGCTGCCGTTGTTTTGGCTTGTTATATCTTACGCAACTGGCGCGATGTTGTGACGTACGCACATTGCGCTCAACGTCGTCATGTGAATTCGCAGGTCAATCCAGGTCTGGTGTTCCCACTGCATGCCGATCGGAGCCAAGCTGCTTGAAGGCGATTTTAACCTAGCCGTTTGGATGAGTCATTCCCACATTCCCACTGCCACTAAAAGCCGATTGTTCCAGGTTAAAACAGGTTTTTTGGCCAGTGGGAAAGGGGTATAAGATAAAAAGTGGGGCCCCTTTTGAGTAAATGGTCTTATGTCATGGAAAACACTTTAAACTACATCATTGAAGTGTAGAGCAAGTGTGTGAGGTGAAAAAAAAATTATCCCTAAAAATTTTTTCTGAAATGGCATTTGATTATAGAAAGGTCCTTTTCAATGCAAGTCAATGTGGCACGGATTGGCACTAAGGAGTAAATGAGGTGTATTCTTTTTAGAGACCTTAGAAAAAGAATTAGACAACCCATCTTCTAGAATATCATGAGTCAAGCCAAAATACACACCTGGACCAAGTTTTATGCTATTTGCATTAGTAGAAAAAAGGCAACAACATAAAAGGTCATTCACTACCCCTTCAGAAAGCTGAGGGAGCTATGAGGGTGAATTCTGGAGAAGCGGTGGACATTATAAGATAATGATGAAATGTTCTGTTATGAAATGCTAGGCTGTTAGTGCTTATCTGCACTTTTGTTTCCTGACTTTTCCCTGAACCATAATCCTCTGGTTTCACTTGTGCAACTCAGAGGCCTCATCTTCCTCTTCTTTCCACGGTTTGCTTTGAGAAACCGCCCATTGAGGAACCATCGTATTCTGCAGGTTCAGACTATTGGATAGAAACTGTGAGGCTGACAAAAATGCTGGTCTGTTGGGGTTTTCACACACAAGCATCTAATGTTTCCAGAGAATAAGCAGCATTTGTCTGGACCAGAATGTCTGGTTGAGGTTCGAATGGTCAGAATGGTTGGAGGTTATCTTATTACAAACATTTCTTTCCAATGTTTTTCTAGCTGTGTAGTCTGGATGAAAGTCTTGAGTTTCCTCGACAGAAAACATGAAAGTAGTTTGTCTGACTGTGTGAGACCATGTCTGAACCTGCTCAGCCCAGTAAGAGCACGCCACTCTGACCTACCAGTCGTGTTTTCAAACTCATTTCCAGGCATCTACATGTTAAGTGCACGTCTGGTGACTCACATTTACAAGAAAGAAGCTGCCCCACTTCCAGCACCAGGATACACATGGATTTCACAATTATTCCGAACTCAGGCAGCAGATAGATTTGCTAAGCATGTGTGATTGGCTGGGCTTGCAGGGAGTGTGGCCTCAGTGAGTAACCTGACACTGTTTCTCTTCTGAGCCTTCACATTTCCACACAGCTGAGTCCACGGAGGCACTTCCTGCCATGGAATAAGTCCCGTCTGCTCGCAGTTATTGTGAGGAAGATGATGATGATGGCATGGTTGTTGTTGCTCCTGCTGCTCTGTGAGAGCAACCAGGATGGACATGGACTGGAAACTGGTAAGTTATGCTCTGTAATCCTGGTTTTCTTCACCTCTCTGCTGAATGTCTCCTCTGAACATGAACGTGGGAAGTGTTGTAGTTGTGTTAAACTGGAAAACCGGTTCTCATCTCAGATCCCAGATCGATGTTTTCATTCCTGGTTGAAATGCGACAGACAAAACACTTTTATACTTTTACTAAAGTTGAGTTAAAGTGATGGAGGTGTGCTCCTACTTTCCTTGCATGATGGCTTCATTATCTTCTTCCCAGTTATCTGCTGGTAAAATCAGTGTGCAGTTGAAAGATATGAGGTTCGTCTTCCGTCTAAATCATTTAACATCATTTTAATCTGGAATATTTACTTACTAATGATTGGCTTTTCTCTGTGCCTGAGCTTTATGACCCATGTGAGCAGTTTTATGATGATTTTTGGGTGAATTCATGAGTTCGAGTCTGGATCTGTTTATTTGCTCTATATTAGGGATCGACCGATACAGATTTTTTGGGGGCCAATACCGATGCCAATATTTTCTCATCAGCCTCAGCCGATGGTGGATACAACCTGCCGATATTTGGAGCCAATACCTTATTCGACTCCCAAATCAATTTAATGAAGGATGCAATGAAAAGTAATTTTACATCTCTTTTAATATAAGAAAGAACAAAGGACTCCAAATAAAAATATAAACAAGAAATAGTGCACCTGTAAACAAATATCGAATAGAAACATTAAACTTGTAAGAAATATATATGTATACAGTATATACATATATATTGTGTGTGTGTGTGTGTGTGTATATATATATATATATATATGTATATATATATATATATATATATATATAAATATACACGTATATACATACATACACACATATACTATATATATATATATATATATATATATACCTATAGTCTGTAAATTTTGCCAAGTGGAGGTATTGGCTAACACACCTGATGCATCAGCCAATGGCGTCAAAAAAAAAACAATTATCAGATTAAAATATCGGCCGGCTGATGTATCGCGCTGTCCTTACTCCCCCCCCCCCCCCCCCCCTGTACATGCAGATATGCTGGCTATGTTGTCTGTCATCTCGGTTATTCAACAGTCTTAAATGTGTAAAATCAGATCAATTGCCAAACATTTCAGTACAGTTGGTCCGATGTAAGAGTTAACCCCTTAATGCCCACATTGAATTACACTTATTGTAGGAGCTAATTATCTTTTGTTAGTATTGATTAAACATTTATTTTGTGGATTATAATTTAGTTGAGGTTATTTATTTTTTGTCTTTTGTTGTGACCTAATGTTTTCTGTTTTGTTTTGTTTTGTTTAGTTCGTTATGTTTCTTTGTTTTGGGGTTTGGGTGGATTAAGTTTATAGACTGCCAGTGGTAGGACCAGCATGCATCTGGGTGGGTGCAAGTAGGAAAGAAAATATTTGTTTATGTCTGCTTGCCTGCAAAGAAAAATAAATCGTAAAGCTAATGGACTTTTCCTGGAAAATGAACTTCTTCTAGCCCACATATGTTATTTGTCCACGATGCATCTGTGGCCATTTTGGATTTTTGTTGTTGTTGTTGTTGAAGCTGGGCACATCAATTCCATTAAAAATAAAATCAACACAGTAAAAACCAGAGAAAATAACAAAAAGTTAATAAAATACAGTCAAGTATTAAATTAATTAATATAGATTAAATGAGTAACACAAAAATAGATATATTAATAATAAATAAAAACAAGTAAATATTAGATAAAAAATAAATAAATAAATAAATAAACAGAATACATCTAAAGAAATCTAATAAATTATTTTGATAAAAATAGATAAAATTTTAAAAAAGCCAAAAGTGGTTTTTTGCAAATTTGTGGGAATATGTGCTGGAGAGTTAATAAAGTTTAACACATAAATGACTGATTTGTGATGCTGGAAGCAACTGATCAAACAGCGGGACAATCAAATGATATTTAATTTGACATTTTTCCATGATTTTAATGATGTTATCATCCCTATAGGAGTTGTTTCTGATGGTATCAGCTGCATACAGTTGCAGAATGTTTTTGCATATTCAACATCAGCATTTCAGTTTGGACCAGTTTTGGTGCAGAAATGCAAATAAAAATGAGTCACTAAAAACTGGCAGTAAATTCTAACTGTACAGTCTGTTCCAGTTCTCCCAGTAGCTGCTGGATTCATGTTCCTCCAGGACCTGAGCACTTAAACTTTTGGTAGCCATTTAATTTGTTGTGTTCACTGTTACTGCTAAAGATGAAATGAAATGAATTATCAAATCTGTTAATTCAACTGTCGTTTAGGGTGCATTCACACCAGATGTTCGGCTAGACTCAGTCTGATCGTGGACTCGGCTCAGTTGGTGGGTGGGGGTGATCGCCCTGATGGAGATCGGGTTCATGCTGCACTTAAACGAGCCAGAGTCTGGTCGCCTGAGCTGCCACTTCTCCAAGCCTGTCACGTATATTATATAAGCCTAATGTTGGTGTAGTTTTTCTTTTTTTTTTTTTAAATTTTAATGTGGCACTGGTCTTCTATGCGGGCATGTCCCAGAGCCTCCATTTCACAGCTAGTTATTTGAAAACTGCAGTATTTCTGTGGGTACTTACTGGGAACTAGGATGTTTTCTTTGATCATATATCAGGTAAAGCTTTCACATAGTTTTCGCTCCATGTTTGACCACGAGCCATTTCTAAAGAAGTCCTCCACGCGTTTGTTTTGGTAACATTTACCAACAGTGCCAAACGTTTACTGCCTTTCATTATCAAATTAAAATGTGTCCTTTTCTCCAGATGTTTTGTACTGTAGACATCAGAATCGGACTCTAACCATCTCTGACCAGACGTTCCTGCTAACATGGAAGGATGACCCTTCATGCTCTGCACTGAATGGCTCACTCATTTATGAGCTTAGCGTGTTCATCGCAGACAAGCAAGTACATTATGTAAGTTCACTACTAGAAACACACCATTGTTGCTGGTTTTAATGCAACTTGGATCCCCTAAAAGTTGGGATACTGTATGAATATGAACAAAAACAAACTGCAGTGCTTTATAAACCCCACATTTTGTTCCCAGTAAAACACAAACAACGTATCAGATGGTGAAACTGAGACCTTTACCTTATGACAAAAAAAATGTTCAATGATTGTGAATCTGATAGCAGAAACATGTCTGAGCAATGTCCTTCACCCCCACCAACTGCTCCCAGGGCGCTGTATGGCGGCCCACTGCTCTCAGGTTAAACTTGAGATGGGCTAATAGTAGGAATATTTGATACTGGCTTTTTTTTTTCTTTTTTTAAATGATATCCGATAATGTCCAACTCTTAATTTCCAATATCTAAAATAAACCGATACTGATATGCAGACAACTGTGAGGTTTAATCTCATATTTTGAGAAAAACAACTATATTCTGAGCCGAGGGCAAAGATCCCAAAATATCCTTAACTCAGTCAGAGGAGTCCATTTTGGACGTTTGGCTGCCAGATATCAGATACTAGCAGGTATTAGCCAACATGTGGCTAATTATAAAGTTTCTGACAACTTTGTAACTTAACCAACAACTTAAAACCAGACATATTATAAGCAGCTTCAAAGCAAGTCAGTCTGTAGCAGCAGCAGCTGCACCGTAGTCACATGACTCTGAAAGGAATGCTGGGATATGAAGTTCTTCCAGGATAACAGGGACTTTTCTACATGCTGGGGTGGTGCTGATGGAACTAGATCTTGTGAGATTTTGTTAGTGAAAATATTGGGAAAAAAAGATACTAATGTTTTCAGATATCACATTTTAATGCGGATATCGGCTGATAATATTGTTATGCCAATAATAACGGACACCCCTAGTTGAATTTCCCAAACGGGATTAAAAAAGGATCAATTATTATTTATTATATGTTTTATATGGTTAAATGTCTCAGTTTCATGTTTATGAGGTTTGAAATAATTGAATTATGTCTTTATTGACATTTTACACATTATCCCGGCGGTTCTGGGGGGTCTCAGGGCTCTGTCAGGGGGGGCCCAGCCAGGCCTATGGTTTTGTACTTTTAACAAAAAATGGGCATATTCTTTAAAGTACTAATGAACAAATGATGCCCCCCCCCCCCCCCAAATGCTGTGCATTTTTTCATGTATCTCATGGTCAATGTTTGGATGCATTTGGTAGTAGTGGTGGGATGGGGAGGGCTTGACATTATAATTTCCAAGGAAAAGGGGGCCCTACAAAAAAGTTTGAGAACCACTGCATTATCCCAAGTTTTGGGGGGGTTGACATAACAACATCCAGACTGATATTCTCAAAATGTTTTAGGACGAAGTTGCTGTGACATCCGACCAGATGGGATCAACCCATTCCTGGAACTGGACTTCCCATCTGGCATTGAAGTACACTGACCATTCAGTCAGGCTGAATTCTCGATTCATCAGTCTCGCCAGCCTGTGTAAATTTCCTGGTTAGTATGAATTAACCAGATTTCTCTCAGTTTTGGAGCTTTTGCTCATCTTTGTCATCTTTGTATTCTTCCAGGGAGGCCGGGTAAAATATCAGTTTATCCAGTGGACAAATTCTTTGAAGTCGGCAGCACCGTCACCTTCTGCTGTCGTATACCAGCTGGAGAAAGCTTTGAGCGAATGTATCTAAGTGCCGACAACGGAGTTACCACGAAAACCACCATGATCAGGAATCAGACATATGCCCTGACGGTCGACTTTGACCAGACAACATATCGCTTTATTGATGTAGAATGTGAAACAAATGACCAACTAAGTGGGACTACTGCTTATATTGGCCGTAAGTATTATTGAGTACTTCACATAATGGTTACATTAGCTCATCATGTAATAAATACTCTCCATGATTCAGGCCCACCCCATGACAGAGATCTGCAGTGTGAAACACGGGATCTGGAATCAGGCGAATGCCACTGGACTGTAGGAGGCGACATTTACAGGCTGAATCCAACCACTTATCAGCTACTTGGAAGGTAAAACATCCTGAAACAATGAAAGGTTTAGAGGTTTCTAAAAATATGTTTCTTTTTAATCGTGTGTTTGTATGTTAATCATGGCTGTCTTGCATATTCAGACCTAAATGTGAAAGTTTCTTCTTCTCACAAATGAATTGCATTTTTGGGGGTCTGAACATGCTTGAACACTCACCAAATTTAGGCTACCCTCCATTAGAATAGGGGTGGGTATTAGCAAAAACTTCCCGATACGATACGCATCACGATACAATATTGCGATATTGTGACACTGCAATATATTGCTATATTCAAGGCACTTCAGAGAAATTTGAAATGCAGCTTGAAATAAAAGTTGTAGCTATGTACAAACATCGGATGACTGAAACAACAGAATGAGGCACAATCAATAAAACTCAATTTATGCATTTATGCAGGTTTCTTTGCCACTTAGATCTCATAATAAAGCCATTTACAATATTTCTCACTTTGGAAAAACACCTAAATAGATGTGCAAATAAAATAAAAATAAAAGGCTTTTGAAAACAATATTACCACGGCTGAGCTGGAATAGTATAAATGTACACAAATTCATGTAAAATTTGTAAAATAAAATATGAGTATATGAAAACACATACTTGTGCATATGAAAAATAAATATTTCAGTCAGTCCATTATCATTTCAAACAACTGGGTGGCTGATGAAAGCCTGGAAACACATTTAAGCTTCCTGATCCTCAGTGACTGAGCTGATAGTTCTGACCCGGCTTCATAAACCCTTCTATGATACCACAGTAAAAAAACTCAAGTTTACTGTATTCGCCAAACATAACCACGGGGAAGTTATGAGCTCAATGCCGTGAAAATAGGAAGTCCCTGTAAATGATTCATAGAAAGGGTCAGTCTCCACCTAACTTGACTCTGATGATGACACACTTCCCCTGAAGTAATTTACACAGAAACATTATGGATAACTTATAGCTCCATAGCGCCCCCTAGAAAACTTCAAATGATTATCCCCACCAAATTGGCAAACAGGCATGAAATTCGGCACAGGTATGTTTGGTTCAAAACCGTGCTCATCGGTGTGTGGTGGGGGTGGGACCTCAAAGTTTGACTTATCGCCATGAACACTACGCTGAAATATCTCCTACAGAGGCCAGGTTATCTGCGCTTAAATGTGGCAGTAATGCAAGGAGGGCCTGGGCGGGATCCAATCCCCAGACTCCCAGGCGAAAGTCAAGCATGCTACGCAGTCCGCCAAAGGCATATCCCCTTAGCCATACGGCCAAAGCGCATGATCGTACGGAAGCATAGTGACAGGACCCCACAATGTCACATGCAGTATGATGCCAATGTCATGCTTAATATAGCTACACGTCAAGATTTTCATAATCATAGCTCCGCCTCCTGACAGTAGGAAGTAACTTGTTTTAAAGTCTTAAATTCCCACAATGCAACGAGTTTACCAACAGAAGTCTATCAGATTGCACAATGTTTTCAAAGTGCTCTTTTTAGGGTCCTTACCCCCATCTTGATACCACTGTTGTCATCTTCTTTCTGCCATGATCTTGAAATGAACCCCTGCAGAGTAAAATGTACGAAATGTTCAGTCCTGATCCTGCCGTAGGGACGCATTAAGCATGTTCACATGTCTTTCAGCACATGTGAACATGGAACAGAGGGAAGATGCTCTCTAAAGACGCCAGTGAAGGCTGGAGAGGAAAACTGGGTTTTAACAGCACAGAATAAATTAGGACAGTTGGTGCTCCATGATCGCGGCGACCTGACCAAAAGAGGTAAAACGTTCTCAAAAAACAGCCAAGATGTTGAGACTTCCCGGTTATTTTCAGTAAACTGAGCTGATTGTGTCAGTCTGTCCTTTCAGTGCACATGTTTGCTCCAGACGGAGTTTCAGCCTCACATGTGAGAGCCAGAGATGCCGTTCTGATGTGGGGGTGGACGGTCGACAAGTACAGGCATCTCAATGTTACGTGCCGAGTCAGCGTGAGTGATGGGATCACGAACACCGTGGTGAGATGATGGAAACCTTCACGAGGATGCATCAGTTTAACTTTTCTCTGAACTCCGCTCATTTTGTCCCGTATTGTTTTCCCAGACTGAGCACTCTGGAGTCGGTCTCAGTGCTTCAGTTTTGAGTGACTTGATACCAAACTGGAAATATAACGTGCAAGTGCAGTGTGCAGCCGCTCAACATTTCTGGAAATGGGGAGACTGGAGCAAAAGCATCACCTTTCACACGGAGGGTGACGGTAAGAATTAAAAACAGACGAACAGAAACTTTAACCACCTGACCTGATGACTGAGTTTTTTTGTGTTTACGCCACAGTTCCAGATGCTCTGGATGTGTGGATGCACGTGACGGAAAACACCACTGTGATCGTTTGGAAGGTGAGTTACATGACCACCCCAGACTGTCTAGGTTTACAGATGTCATCTGATCCTCTGGAGAACTGCTGCAGGACACACAGACCACGTAGACCAAAAACCACTGGCTTTAAACCTTTAAAGGGGAAGTAACATGCAACATTAACTTTTTTCAGCTTTTTATCACGTTATCATGTCATTCCTTCCTCAAAAAACACGCCTCATTCACGCATATTTCAGAAATCCCTGAATCTCATGTAGAAACCAGCGTGGCTGCCAGAACGGCTGCTCCACAAAGCACCTCAAAGCCCCTCCCCCTTCCTTGCAAAGCCCCGCCCACCAGAGCATGACAGTGTCGTTATGAGTGGAGTGGGCGTGTCAGAAACAGCAGAAGGCATCTTAAAGGGGCAGCAGTGATTTTTAAAGGGACATTATGTAACAATTGTATATCGCGAGCAGCTCCCTCGTACTTTTCATGCTGCGTTCGTGTGAAACCGGTCAGACGGATGACAGCCGCTGCATGTAAAGGCATCAACAGCCTCTCTGTGAAGACGTGGTCTGTCAGTTACAGTGACTTCAGTCCACATCTGATGTGTTGTCATGGCGATGTCGTATCATTTTCCCTGACCCATGTTTTACCATCTTTCTCTCGGCTTCTGTGATTAAAATGACATCTGGTTTGTTACCGACGGCCGTCTGCCCGACTGTACGTGAACGCAGCATCAGTTTGACACTCGGTTCCCTCCTCTGCACCCACGGTAACTTTTCAAAGGCATTACCTCGAACTGAGCTGAAAACTCTGGTGTCTCCGGTGAGTTTCTGTGGTTTCCTGCTGTCACGCTTCTACCGAACGTAAAAACATGGCGACACGACATGGTAGCCCCCACCGAGCCGACCCATTCGATGTATATATGAATGATATGAACGGCAAATTCAGAGCTTACAGGAGCACTTCAGTTTGTTGATGGGAGTGATGACTGATTAATGGAAAAACACTTGAACGAAATAATAATTTTTTGTGACTAGATAACAGGAGTAACTTACACAATATCCCTTTAAGGCATCAGATACAGACATGGAGGGATGTCACATTTCTTTAAGTAGTTTTTTTTTTTTTATGTATGGTGTATTTTCAAAACTACTGAAGGTAACACAGTTATTTGGTTGTGCCATAAAAGGTAATTATGTGCCTAATAATGAAATGAAACCTCCTCTTTAAAAACCCACAAAGTGACTCTTCAGCCTTAAAACATGCATTTCTGACTCATTTTGATGGCACACCAACATTCATTATGCACATTTATCGAGCCGTATTTGACCAGCAGCGCCCCAAGCCTGAAAGTATGCAACTTTTTCACCCGGGATGTGGGAGCACAGTTTCACTAGCAAGCAGATATCAACACACCAGGTTTTTTTTTTTTTCCCCCCCACCCTCCCCCCCCCCCCCCCACCTCCCCCCCCCCTCCCCCCCCCCATGTTTTGAACACACCATGGCAGATTCAAAAGAAATCATTATCGAAGGAAGAGAGGAAAAGAAAGAGGGGGAGGAACAGGACAAGAGAAAAGACAAGTCAAGCTAAAACCGTCTTTTACTGGCTGGAGTGAACTCACAGCACAGGAAGGATGAAGATGGATGCTAGTTTAGCCGTCTGTAGGGGGCGCATCGCTGAGAAACGGCAAAAGTCTGTAGAGCGTTTTAAAGACACGTTCACTAAAAAGTGTAAATGACTGACTGCACATTACATTGAATTGTATCATGAAACAAGAAACTAATGATAAATTAAAATTTATGAAATTATAATTTAGTGAAATAAATATTTATTTTGAATTGTGGTTGAAAGTAATCACAATAAAAAAACAAAACAAAACTATACCTGACACAGAGCACCTTTCCTATGAACCTTTCCTATAACAATTTTTTCCATACCAATTAAAGAAAAAAATGAATTTACAATAGTAATTCAAATAACAAGAAACCAAAAAAATAATAATGAAAATTAACAAAATTATAATTTAGTGAAATACAATATTGATTTTGTTTTGTGGTTGGAAATAATGGTTAAAAAAAAAAAACACTGTCCCAGACACAGGAGAGCATCTTTCCCATGAACAGAGGACCAACATACCTGTCAACAGGTGCAGAAATCTTTTTGAACATTAGAGAAAACTCCTGATTACAGTGATTACCTCATAGTGTTGCTCAACAAAATTTTAGCTTCAGAGCCCGTTATGGTTTTTTACTTGTTTTATTTTTTGTGTGTTTGTTTTTAATATTTCTTTCGAACCACATTATAAAATCAATGTCATGATTATCATAACATTTTTATTTATTATTTTATTATCACTTTGGTCAATTTCAACTAATTTCACTTGCAGCTGATTTTTTTCTTCTTTAATTGGAGGGTCTGAATAATTTTGATGACCTCTGTATATATATGCAGCTTAAGTGTAATGTTTTGTAAATTTATAGAGTTTTAATGAGAACTACTGAAGCCTTTTTGCATTTCTGCAGGTGCCACAGGCCAACCAGAGCCACGGAGACATCATCCAGTATGAAGTGACCTGGTCAAACAGCGGCATGGCAGGTCAACCACAGCAAGTCAACCTGACTCAACACAACCTAAGTCTCAGTTTGGACCGCAGTGAAGAGCATGTTGTCATAGTAACAGCCAGGAACAAACATGGCAACTCACCCCCATCAACCATCATCATCCCCAAAACCCGTTCAGGTACGAGCACTGAACTGAGCCCGTTACAGCTGGAGTACATTTACAGACTGGATGAGCTGGTTTTTCAGGAAGTTGCACATCAGCATGAAATTCTTTGCGTGTTCATCACTGGGAGTTGTGGTCAGTGATTCACAGCTGATATCAACTCACTGGTTTGCACAGCTGCTGTTTTTCCTTCACAATCTCCAAACTCTTTAATCATATGTCACATTATGACTCCTCACTTTTTACCACTTTATTATGTTTGTTTTTTTTCTATTTAACCCTTAAAACTCCCAGAGATCTCCCTGAGGTCTACTTCTTCTATCATCATCAGTGTCTCAGGAATGGTTGTGTGTAACTTGTGGGGTAAACTGTGATGCATAGGTGATCTACGGAAGTCTCCCAGGATTTATATCCAGTCCAGGAAGTTCACAATCCAGCCACTAAATGTCATGTTTATTCAGAGACTATCTGGTAAATCCACAATGATCCATGATAAAACCATTATTTATCCCATTTCCATCATAAAAACATCACTATCACTACTATGTTGCTAAGAGACCTCTATTTAGACCTGGAAGTGATGATGAAGACACTTCCTGTCAAACTTTCCACCAATCAGAGAGCTTAAATTGATGGCGACGTCCAATCAGGAGCAGCCAAAGATTAACAAGTGAGCAGAGAGTTCTCTCGGTGTGTCTCACGTTGAAGTCTGCAGACTGTGAAGTGCAGATTCGTCGGCAGCGGTGCATCAAGTACCGTCCCGTTTCAAAAACGTCTGAAGGATCCTCCGAATCCCGCCCCTAAACCTGCACTCCGTTTGGCCTGAAACAAAGGATACATCGCATGTATCCTTCGTGGCCTTGCCTATCCCAGAATTCATTGCACACAAGATTGTTTTTAAAACTTTATTTACATAAACAGAATGTACAAACTCTCGTAAGGGGAATAACAAGGAGATTTATATAACACACTCAAAAATAGAGGTGCTTATTTGTACTTAAAAGGGTACAAAGCTTGTCGCTGGGGGGTTCCTTTTTGAAAATCATTTCTGTACCTTTGGTCCTGGTCCATTTTTGTACCTTATCAAGCTGTATTAGTTAATAAAGTACAATTAAACCAATTAAAATGATGAATAAAAGTAAATAAAATAGAGATTATGACAACAATCAAAGATGCTAATAATAAACTAATAATTCTTGTATAAAAATTAGGCCAAACACAAATATAATTTTATCCCATCTCCACGGTGTCCCCCGGGCCCCCCCCCCCCCCCCCCCCCCTTTTTTCATATAATTACTATGATTATTATGAAAATCATAATATAATGACTATAATTATACTCCTGTTTAGAAGTACTGCTATTTATAGTTATTGTACAAGCTATGCACATTTTTCAATGCTGCAGGTACTCTTAGGGTTGAAATGGTACAGATTTGTACTCTATATCACTTTGGACCCATTTTCATAGTATATAGGTACTTCTGGCCTCATAAAGACCAATATTGTACTTTTGAGAGAACATTTGTAAAAAATATACCTACAGGTACAGAAATGTTCCTGTCTTGTACCTCTATTTTTGAGTGTGAATACTGTACGGTTACACCATGAACAAACGCACTGAAAGGTTTGAGCAATAAACATACAAAGGGGTTTAAATAAAATAAAGGAAAATAAGATATTTAGCGCACAATATACATATAGTTACAAAGTGATGTAAACACAAAGTTAATCATTATGACTGGGCTTTAAAACAGAAGGGTAGGAGACTTTTTTTCTTTTAACAGATCTTTTTTGCAATTCTACTTGATGTCTTTTAAGTGATGATAAATATTGTAAAAGTCAATAAAACAGGCAAAGTTAGATATTTTGTTTCATCCAGCAGAAGATGGGAGGGAAGCTGCAGAGCTACGAGTGTAATATTTGGATATATTCATGGATTTTTAAGGGTTAAATGAGGTGTTTACGGGTGAAACAACAGATAATCGCTATGGACAATTTGAAAATATGGAGGCAAACATAAAAAGAAAGAAAAAAAGAGAAAGATTTTGCCTCAGAAAATCAATTTTGTTTAATATTATTTGTGGGTTAACTAGGGGTTAATGGGGTGTCCATGTTCAAGTAACGACAGATAAATGAAAAGGAATAAGATCCACGGTTCCATGTTAGTTCTTTCTCTCTTTTTCTCACAACGTAGCTGAAGGAATAAACGGAAAGAAAGCCGTCACTAGACAGCTGTGGAGTCTGCAGTTGCTAGGCAACGAGACTGGAGCACTATGGGTAATTCTCGTCTGCTAGGATGTCCCATTTCAGCAGCGAGCGTTTCAGGAGGCTGCTTCAGAGTGCGCGGACTACGTAGCCTACGTAGTCTGCGCACTACACAGTGTGCAGCCTGCAAGATGAGACACACCTATGTGTGTCTGAAAAGAAGAAAAATAATGGTCCTCTATGGCTGGAATAAAGCCAAGAGGAGCTTCCTGATACAGCGGAGTTGGAGTTGGTTTTGTGAGGTAAATAGTAGCAGAAATAACTGGGAACGAGGGAAAAGTGGAAACATGGAAATAGTTTCTGTTGTGTGTTTGTTTCAATGCCTGAAAGCCAAGATGGAGAGATAATATGCAGATGAGAAAAGGCTTCACTGTTGATCTGAGAGGTTTCTCTACAAAGTTCTGTTAGTGATAAATTCTGGTTGGTCTTTATGGTGCGATATCTATTGATACATTCATTTTAGATCATTTTAGCCTCATAATCTGACAGCTGACGCTGGTTTAGCTTGGCACAAGTGTCTTGGAGTTTTAAGGGTTACGTAATCTGAAAGCAGTAAGTCTACTGCATTCTCACCACTTAATGTGCTACACATATTTGAGGCGCTCTATAATGTATAAACTCATCTCCAAATAAGTTGAGATGCTGTATAACATTCAAATAAAACCTGAATATGGTGATTTTTAAATCTCATCAACATATTTTATTCCCAGTAGAACATAAAAGTAGAAGCAGAGATTTTACCATTTAAAGCAGAACTCAGTAACTTCAGCTCGGGGCTCCCCCTAGTGGCGTCCTTTCACTGTCGTGTTCAACCCCCCTACACCCCCACAGCACACAGACGGCTTCTCTACCTGTCTTTCCTCTATTTTGATCCCTGGATATCTCTCTTAGCATTTACTAGCTTGTTGATGCTACTTTGCTGCGTTGGTAGCAGCACCTCGTCTCCCTCTGCTCAAAGCAAAGACCTGTCTCTTCTGAAACGGGACGTTTTCCCCGCGATTTGCGGGTAAAAATGCCGTGGATTATATTTTTCACTGGTGTTGGCGAGTAGCAGGTAAGAATACGAACTTTTATTTACTTTTTGTGGACGTGACAAGTGATTATTGAGCCTGAAGCAGTGATGCTTCACCCGGCGCCCAGGCAGCGCAGCTACGTGAATCACTCTGGTCCAGCAAAGAGTTGGTTATGAGAGCCAGGAGCCGTGTTTAGGTGGTGGAAGATAAAGAAATGTTTTCTTCCAATTAGCGCTGGTAGTCTGGTTCAAATCAGAGCTGGAAGCAGCTCGATAGATAGGGGACCTGAGTACCGTACAGCGGTTTCTGTTGTCGGAAGTTCTGCTCGGGTCGGCGCAGGCAAAGTTGTATTTAGCTGCTCGCAGGCCAGAGGCCCCGGCGGGAGGGGGGGAAACATTAAATCGCTCCGTAAACACTTTGTTTAGCCCCACGGGGATTCCGAAAAGCATTTATTGAGGTAAAAAAGTTACTGGGGATCCCCTTTAATGGAAAATATTCACTGATTGTGAATCTGATGGCAGCAACAACTAGAGGAGACTTTGACAACTAACTGGTTTAACTGGCAACAGGTCAGTAACACGACTGGGTATAAAAAGGGTATTTCAGAGAGGCAGAGTCTCTCAGATGGAAAGATGGACACAGGTTCACCAATCTGAGACAAACTGGCTCTAAAAGTTGTGGAACAAGCTCAGAAAAATGTTCCTCAGACTTTGAAGATCCTCCATCATAGTGTAGAACATCATCAGAAGATGGAGAGAATCAGGAGGAATCTCTGTATGCACGGGACAAGGCTGAAGGTTAAAAATCTAAGATTGAACTGATGTTCATTTTCAGATGGATCCAGTGTGGGAACCTCTCAGATTAACGGCACTGAAGGAGGGTTCGACCTGTCATGGCCCAGCAGCCCAGCAGCCAGCTGTGGGTACATCGTGGACTGGTATCCTGCAGATGAACTGGGGCCTGTAGAGTGGCTGAAACTGCCTCCCAGTCAGACAAGAACCTGGATAACTTCAAGTAAGTGTTCGGCCACAAACAGCCGTCACATCACCGTGGAGACGTGAATAAACCGGCAGTATTATAATATTTACTGGTGTTTCAACACATCTGTTATTTCCCAGAAAACCTCGCAGATGGACGGAGATATGCGCTGACTGTTTACGCCTGCACCCAGGAAGCTCCAGAGCTGCTCGGCAAAATGGAGGGCTACACCAGAGAGATAGGTAAGACTTCACAATATCTTATTGCTCCAGAAAGAAGACTTTGTTGTTTACCTGTTCCACTTCAACAGGGATAGCAAAGGGTCTGTTTAAGCTCCGCTATGAACAGCAGGACTCGGATGTTGAGATATCCTGGGATGCCATTCCTCTGAGACACCAGACCGCTTTCATCCGAGGCTACGTTCTGCACTGTCGGAACGACGATAAAGAAGTCTTCAGCGTGAGAACAGGTAAGAAGACACCAGGGCCCGGTTTTTCAAAAGGTTTAATCCGGATTAAATGGACACGGATGTGCTAATCCTTTCCTTTGGGATCCAGGATCGTGTGATCCATCTCAGTTTCAAGCAGGTTTATCAAAGCAGTTTCAGATTAGATCAATCTGATCCAGATACTAGGGCTGGGAAAAAATATCAATACACTGAAATATCACAATATTTTCATATGCAGATTTCATATAGATTTTTAAAAACGCAATATTGATCTATTTTACCCACCAAATCTCGTGAGATTTCACAAAAACCCGTGAGATTTTGTAAGAGAAGGACAAAATCTTGCAAGATTTTGTTAGTGAAATAGCTTGATACTGCATTTTTATCAGCATATGAAAATATCGCCATATTTCAGTGCATTGATATTTTTTCCTACCCCTACCAGATACCCAGTTTGGGAGATCACCTAATCCAGATTATCTGCAGCAGGTAAACTGCAGTGTTACACATCAACCAGTAGATGTCAGTATTATGCATCTGTTCTGCATTCAGCTTTGCTGTGAAATTACGCCTGACTGAAATGTGCAAAAGAGTACGTGATGAAACGCACTACTGATGTACTTTCCTCAGATGGAAGTTTTAATTTGCAGCCTAATTCTCTTTAATCTGCTTGTCACTACACCAGTTCAGGTCAAATACCTACTCTACGTAACACTATACACAGTATTTGACCAATGTCGAGCTTGACTGTTTTCTTGCTGGGATCCATCCTGAAATCAGACCCGCCGTAGGGCAAAGAGCTCAAACAGGATAAGACAGGAACAATGTAAATTAGGGATGGGCATTTGCGAACATCTTTTTGATCGATCGTTGGGAGAATTAATGATCAATTATCAATTTAATCATAAAGAAATGCATGTTAAAAAATGATTACACATACCACAGACAGATTTAAAAAAAAACAAAACATATTTATTTCAACTCCCCACTGCTTTACACTCTTCTCGGCGAGAAGGTTGGCAGTAGTGCCATGTTATGGTGAGGTAGCTCTCAGCTGTTAAAGCAGAACTCAGTAACTTCAGCTCAGGGCTCCCCCGAGTGGCGTTCTTTCACTGTCGTAAAGTTCAACCCCCTTACACCCCCACAGCACACAGACGGCTTCTCTACCTGTCTTTCCTCTATTTTGATCCCTGGATATATTTCTAAGCGTTTACTAGCTTGTTGATGCTACTTTGCTGCGTTGGTAGCAGCACCTCGTCTCCCTCTGCTCAAAGCAAAGTCCTGTATTTTCTGAAACGGGACGTTTTACCTGCGATTTGCGGGTAAATATGCCGTGGATTATATTTTTCTCTGGTGTTGGCGAGTAGCAGGTAAGAATACGAACTTTTATTTACTTTTTGCTGACGTGACAAGTGATTATTGAGCCTGAAGCAGTGATGCTTCACCCGGCGCCCAGGCAGCGCAGCTACGTGAATCACTCTGGTCCAGCAAAGAGTTGGTTATGAGAGCCAGGAGCCGTGTTTAGGTGGTGTGAAGCTAAAGAAATGTTTTCTTTGAATTAGTGCTGGTAGTCTGGTTCAGATCAGCACTGGAAGCAGCTCGGTAGATAGGGGACCTGAGTACCGTACAGCGGTTTCTGTTGTCCAAGTTCTGCTCGGGTCGGCGCAGGCCAAGTTGTATTTAGCTGCTCGCAGGCCAGAGGCCCCGGCGGGAGGGGGGGGGGACATTGAATCGCTCCGTAAACACTTTGTTTAGCCCCACGGGGATTCCGAAAAGCATTTATTGAGGTAAAAAAGTTACTGAGGATCCCCTTTAAAGCGGTCCAGCAGTCTGTTGTTATGGCAACGCTAACTGTGGCTGACTTGTTTAGCAGCTCCTGCTTTGGTTTCTCGTGTTTCAATGAACCTGATAACGGTGCGCCGCGAAGGAAACTGATAGACTGGTTCCAGTGAATTCATCAAATCTCAGAAACCTTTCCCATTGACGACTCTTCTGGGCAACATGTCCACTAAAATCATTTTACAGATTCCCTCTGATATTTTGTCTGCCTGCTTTGCATCACAGCTTTTTTTTTTTCAATCTGGACCTATTTTCTCGCATGAAATACGTTCATTTACTCACCCAGACAGTTTTGGTGCAACTTGAATTCCTTTGATCCACTCCAGATCAGCATACGCGCCATATAGTGGCAGTGATGGGGCAACCGCGCGCAGCCTCTAAATAAGGCATTATCTGCCACAAACTCTCTCGTTCCACCAATGTTTTGTTACGAAACATTAGTTGGTATAAACAGGAAAAATTTTGGTATCGCCCATTCCTAACTCAAACCCATTTAAGCAAGCGTTCACATAAGCAAGTTTTTTAAAACTTCACCTATTTAACTCAGGACTTGTGTAGATTTCGCCAGCACTGTCAGTGGAAATCAGCTGGATTTGTTGTGACTGCAGTCATCTTCTCCTGGTTTCAGGCGATCCTGAGGCCACCCGTCTGCGAGCGGCGAACCTGAGGCCACATTCATACTCATTCACGGTGGCAGCTCTGACAGCCGTCGGAGAGGGAGGCCACTCGACCATCTCCGGCACTTTGAGTCCACAGAGTACGTGACTCGATGATTCCCGTCATGTCCTGGCGCTCTTCCTGTGTTTTCATTCACATCTGAGCTCTTTTTCTTCCCTAGTCGGTAAACTGATGGGGTCAGTCTTCATTTCCCTGGGGGTCGTATTCAGTCTCCTCCTCTTCCTCACCATCTTCTGCTGCAGACACTGGGCATGGTGAGCAAACCTGCACCAGTTTCCGTGTAACCCTGCTGCTCTTGTCCAGTCTGTGAAACTCATTTTCATGTTTTTTTTTTAATCCATCCTACAGCATCAAACAGACGATATACCCTCCACTCCCAAAGCCGAAGTTGACGGACAAATGGATGTCATCTCCTGTGAGTTTTTGCGGTCGTGCATTAAAGGGAAAATCCACAGATTTCACGAGGAAACTTAGCAGAAAAACCCAGTTCAATAAACAAGAGTCAACAGCAGAATCATCTGTTTACTGCAGATGATTTGGGAAGTTTTCCATTGTTTCAAGCCACATTTTCATCTGTGCTGCTCATCCCACACATGTATTTTCCTCACAGATGTGACTGTTTAAAAAGGGAAACAAATAGACTTTCAACCAATAGAATGTTTATTGTTAGGAAGCATCAATGTAATAAAGAAATAATCCACCACACACTCATGTTCTGTAAGTTTGGAAGCATTGTGTGAACTGTTTAGTGCAGGGGTCTGCAACCTTTACAGTCCAAAGAGCCATTTTTGCCTCAACACAGCTAAATAAAAAAGTCGTCCAGAGGCACTTAAATATTTCATGGCCTTTTTTAAAAATAAAACTTCAAATTTTTGATAAATACTTACTTTATAAAATTTGTTGTCATTTTTAAAGAAATACTTTTTTTTTCTTTTTTTACTTTTAGGATTTGGAAAACAAACTGCAGGAGAGGATTAGGGGCCACTGAAGAAAAAAATATAATCTTGAGATTAAAGTCAGAATTCTGACTTTTTTCCAGAACATTTAAAAAAAAAATCTATTTTTTTTTCAATTTCTGAAAAAAAAAAAATCTAATTTCTGACTTTTTTCAGAACTTAGGAAAAAACCCATACATTAAAAAAAATGTTCTGGAATAAAGTCAGAAATCTGAGATTAAAGTCAGAATCCTGATTTTAATCTCAGATATCTAACTTTAATCATTTAAAAAAAAAAAAAAAAAATCTTCAATGGCCCGAATCTTCTTCTGTGCAAAACAAAACATAAAACCTTTGCCAAAAAAAAGTAATGGTTTCATTTTCTTTTATGGTATTTTGCTCTTCTGAGACTGTTTTGCAGAAGAAGCCCAGAATTTCCAAGCTAATGAGAAGAGAAACAGATATAGAAAAAAAAGATTATTGGTCCTTAAGAGCAATTATTCCGAGAAAAAACTGCTAAAACCTACATTTGTTATCATGTATATTTTTAAATATAACTCGGTTCTTTATCATTTTTAGTCAATGTTAATGAGAGCCATTGTGGAAAGTCCAAAGAGCCACTGTGGAGTCGCAGGTTGCAGACTTCTGGTTTAGTCTGTGGAAGTAAATGTTTATTTATGATGAATAACTCTGACACTGACAACATGATGCACCAAAATATGTCCTGTTATGCTTTATAGCAGAGGTCTTCACCAGGGGGTCTGCAGGGGAAGGGGCTCTCAACTTATTCGGTTGATTAGACCATTTTTATATTTTCCCCTTTTTTCCTCACAAAATGAAATCCACATTAACATGAAGATATTGGTGAATAATCATGGAGGCAGAGGATGTTATCATCATTCAGAACCACATAGGAGTTCTCTCAAGAACCAGTTCACTCCCAGCAGGAGATCAACCCAGACCAGTACCTTTTAAGCTTCCTGCACACAGGAGGGTCCCAGCAGAGACTGGGACATTTTTACCGACAAAATTTTCCAGTCATGACATTAAAATGTGAATCGTAAATTATGGGTATCAGTTTTTTTGGACCGCTATTTTTTCTTTCAATATTTTTTTATTAATGGCAGAACAAGTACACAAGAATACAAAGGTAAGAAAAAAGACGGACCGACATTTTTACGAACAAAATTTTGTGAGATTTTGTAACGGAACAAGGTTTCGTTAGTAAAAATATCGACCCAGAAAAAAAACAATACCGATATTTGACGATATCACATTTTAATGCCAATATCGGCCGATAATATCGAACAACATCATATTATTTAGTTCTATTAGCACTGGTCCAGCCTATAGAAAAGACCCTGTTATCCTGGAAGAACTTCATATCCCAGCATTCCTTTCAGAGTCATGTGACTACGGTGCAGCTGCTGCTGCTACAGACTGACTTGCTTTGAAGCTGCTTATAATATGTCTGGTTTTAAGTTGTTGGTTAAGTTACCAAGTTGTCAGAAACATTAGAATTAGCCACATGTTAGCTAATACCTGCTAGTATCTGATATCTGGCAGCCAGATGTCCAAAATGAACTCATCTGGCTGAGTTAAGGAGATTTTGGGATCTTGGAGCTCTTGGATTAGAATATAAAGTGTTTGTCTCAATATAAGAGAGTTGCAACCTCACAGTTGTCTGCATATATTGGTATCGGTTGATATCGGATGTTAGGAAAAAAGTCAATGTGGAACATCCCTCCTCTCATCCATGTGGACGTTTATTGTTCTCTAAGAGCTCAGAGCTGCTGCACAGTGACAGTGTCTACGTTACGGTACATATAAGGTGGCGGTGCAGGGGCCAATCAGCTGTGCGATGGTCCTGCTCCATCTCTGCATCCGTTCGGGCTCCTTGTCCTGGAAACATTGAAGACCCCTGATATAAAGTTTTAAACTGCAACATGTTTTCCCGTCTGAGCTCATGTTCTCTATCTTCCAGGATGTTCATGGTTATCCTGCTCTTCTCCCTGAGCTGAGCCACCACAGCGAGGAAAGTCTGGATATCCCGGAGCTGCTTTATAAATCTGCAGGACCAGTGGCTGCTAGTCACCTGTCTCCTCATGAAGAGTACAGTCCACCCCCCTCAGTGTACCCAACGCAGCCATCCCACGCCCATCGGGGCTGCCAGCTTCTTCTTTTATTGGCATGTTTCCCAACCTGTCATATAACCTCACAATTAAAGGGACAGATGAGCTGGAAGATCAGACGGGGACACCTTTGATGACAGTTTCCAGTGGCTACCAGCCTCAGAGTTACTTTGAAACCAGTCTACCCCATACAGAGGAGGGTCCAGTTGATCCAATGCCCTGCGACTTAACTTACATTTTGTTACCACAGTTATAGCTGTACCCATCACTGCTCCACCGGTGTGATAAAGCCATTCTGAGCTTCTCACAGTGGCTTAAAGCTGAGATTACGCTGATACTGGCCGTGAAATACACGGCAGTTGATGTGCCGTGGTTAGCACTGGTTAGCACTGGTTAGCACGTCAACTACTGAGCAGAAATCTAGTTTTCCAACCCAAAACATGACAGTCGTAAAGCTGACAGAATAATGATAAGCTAACTGGGTTCACTGGCAGAGTTGCAGAGCCAAAGAAGTTTTTATCAGAGCCAATGCGCAAAAACAGCAAAGATGTCCTTAACTTAGATACAGGAGAAGATGGATGGTATGGGCCAGGCTAAAGGGGGCGTTACAGAGATGATTTAGGAGGGAAAGACTTGATGTAGAGGAGTAGAGGGGCTTGACAGATAATGGCTCAAAACAATATTGTAGAATAGAGTGGGATGACTGAGAATCTTTAAATCAATATGATACCAAACAGGAGGCTGGTGGAGTTGTCTGAGGACAGGAATGATGTGTTTGGCAGCTCATATCTCAGCTAATAATAGAGTTAATGGATTTACTTGTAGGATGAACCAGAGGGGAGAAAGTTACAACGAGCCCGTTTAGACCATAAATGACAGATCATTTTGAGAAATTAGATCATTTCAATAAATGGATCTGAGTTTACACTAAACCATGACAACCATGGTTTCCATTTTTCAGTCTGTTATTGCATTTCCTTAGGTAGTGGGTTAACACAGTAGTGGGTGGCTTGTACATGCTGCTGCGGCTTTGTTTATTATCCATGAGGAGAAAACTGTGCTTGGCTTTTATGCAGCGAACTTCCCCTGGTCCTGGCCTGATACAGCTTCCACTTTTTGATGTTTTATTTACATATGCACAGATGTAAAAAAAAAACAAAAAAAAATCATATCAGACAGACCATGACTGCACCAAATGTGTGACATCATCAGACCATGATCTGCACCAAATGTGTGACATCATCAGACCATGACTTCACTGAATATGTGATATTATAAGACCATGATCACACCAAATGTGTGACATCATCAGACCGTGATCACACCGAATGTGTGACATCATCAGACCGTGATCGTACCAAATGTGTGACATCATCAGACCATGATTTCACTGAACAGATATCATCAGACCATGATCACACCAAATGTGTGACATCATCAGACCATGACTGCACCAAATGTGTGACGTCATCAGACCATGACTGCACACGAATGTGTGACATCATCAGACCATGACTGCACCGAACACATGACATAATCAGACCATGATCACACCAAACATATGACATAATTAAACCATGACAGCACCAAATGTGTGACATCATCAGACCATGATTACATCAAACATATGACATCATCAAACCATGACAACACCAAACGTTTGACATCATCAGACCATGATCACACCAAACAAATGACATCATCAGACTATGATGGCACCTAACAGATGACATCATCAAACCATGACGGCAACTAAGGTGTGACATCATCAGACCAGGACGGCACCGAACACATGACATCATCAGACCAGGACCGCACCTAACAGCGTAACATCATCAGACCAGGACGACATTACTGTGCCTAACGTGTGACATCATCAGACCAGGACGACTATTGGTAAACTTTCCAGTAAACTGTTGGAGACTAATTACGATGATGAAGATGAAATACCATTACGAGGTTCTACATAAATGTCCTGCATTTGTGATGTCATATCAGTGTTGCATCAACTTTTTCCTTTTTCTTTAAACTTCACCCTATAGTTGGATATTCCCAACCGTTTTAGTAGTGTAGATGAAAATAAGCTGATGGAGTGAGATCATTGATGTGTTTTTTATAATAAAGTGTGACATCAATTCAGACATTATGATGCGAACAGCTCCTGGAGATTCAGTTCAGCTGCTGTAAGATTTTCTCTCTGGAGTTTATCAGGAAACATCAGACCTGAGGAAGATTGCCAACATTTAACTAAAACTAAGCATTTTGTTCTTCATTCTTCTGGCTTTCTGCCCATCGTGCCACTACGCTGAATACTCAAAAACATCAAAAAGCTGGACATTCCATGGGGGAACGGGACTGCTTCATGTTTAGATGAGCACAACTAATGAAACCCTGGAAAATGACATTGTGTGTGTGACTGTGTGAGATGAGAATTGTTGGCTGAATGATGCAGATGTGAAGTCATCACAGTTTCTGTGTAGCAGTTGTTGCTGTACTTGATGGTTGTAAATAAATAATGTTTGAAATAATAACATTCACTTGGGACTGTTCTGATCAGAAACAGGGATGATACTGGAAATGCTGCCACACCGAGTCGGATGCCGGAACTCCTGCCTGGCCAGATACCAGAAATGTTTCCTAAATATATTATAACACTCACAGTTGAAGATGAGTATGAGAAGCCAGGAATGAGCTCATGAAGATGCTAAAGTAGCCGTAGAGATGCTGGTAACCAGGGTCTGAAAGGATACACAGATACAGTAACTGGAGATATCAATCGTGATCCAGAATCCAGATCCAGGTTCACATAAAACTCCAATCCAAGGCATCACAAAGCCAAATTTACTCAGGAGGCAAAATACATACAGTACATTTATACACACCCACATGTCTGGTTTTCTATCCCCGTGGGGTACATCCATTGACATAGTGCATTCCCTAGCCCATTACCCTAAACCTCACGCCCATAACTGATTGCCTAAACCTAACCCTTGTCCTAACTCTAACCAAAACCTAATTGTAACTTAATCTCTAAAACCTAATCTTGACCCTCAAAACAGGGTTTGGACCCGTGGGGACCAGGAAAATGTCCCCACGAAGGCAAAACGTCCTCACTGTGATGGTAAAATATGGTCCCCATAATATAGCATAAACGCGCCCTCTCACACACACCCACACCCATATATATATATGTATATATATATATATATATATATATATATATATATATATATATATATATATATATATATATAGATATATAGAGAGATATATATATATATATATATATATATATATATATATATACATTATATATATATATATATTTATATACTGATATATATATAGAGAGAGAGAGATACATATATATGTGTTTGTATGTATATATATATATAATAATGATATATAATAATTATATATAACACATATTATAATAATTATTATAATTATTATAATAATTATTATTATCAATGCCATGAATGAATTGATTTGCTGATATGAATCAGAATGTATAATAAACAAAGATATTATTACTCACCACTAATAATAATAACAATAATAATAATATTGTCAATAATAATCATTATTATTGTTTTCATTATAATGTTATGGACAAGTGCCTTTCGAGGCCCACAAGGACACTTTACAACACTAAAAATACAATAACAACATACAATATACACTACGACCTAATACAGGCAGCAGTCCAGGTTAGGACAGATGAGATAAATGGCATAGTAATTGAGATGGTTCAACAGGTGGAAGTCTGGATCTGAAGATGGAAGCAGGATCACAGTTCTAGATGTCTGGTAGAAGAGAGGTGCAAGTCTGGGGAGCAGGAGGCCTCTTGGTCCTCATGATTCATGCTGCTATATAATATATATATATATATATATATATATATATATATATATATATATATATATATATATATATATATATATATATATCATGATCCTTGGCGATGTCATGGCGCCATGTGGGCAGCAGGGGGAGCCAGAGCTGCATCACAGAGGAAGATGATGGAGGGAACGTGGACTGGGAGAAGACAGGTTAGAGTTATGCTCTGAACCACTTTACTACTTATAAAATAAACAACAACACACAGAAAATAAAATAATGAAAACATCAAAGAGACGTAACAGAGGATTAAAATGTTGTTAACTGAATGTTAGATGTGTTCGTTACCTGATCCTGGTAGCATTAAAATGAATTAACTCCCCACAGATTTCACATCAACAATCCTTCTCAAGCTGAGGAGGTAAGGGAAGAGGAGGAAAAGTGGGTATCTTTTGGGTGATTGATCCAAGATTATTGATAAAAACCTCTTTAAAACCTGATACTTGGTTTATGTCTTCCACTAGTTGCTCCTGTCTGATTCCTGCAGGTGTTCTGGTGGTGGACTTTAACCTCCATGCAGAAACTGAAACAACGGCCTAAATACCATCTTTAATTCTCAATGGCCTCACATTTACATCAACTCCATTTGTATTTCTTCAGTTATCTGTGCAGCTAACTGAACGTGTGCTCCTACAGATGCTCATCTACACTCAAAAAACTGATTCAAGCCCCTCTTAGGGCGCATTCAGAAAGCATAGTCTCGGTCCGTTTGGGGACTCGGTCCGGTTGGGGGCGTGGGTGGTCTTCCGGACCGAGATCGCGTTCATGTTGCACTATTGCCAAACGAGCCAAACGAGCCAAGCGGGCCAAGAATGAGAATCTCAGGTGGCGCTGCTTTCGGATTCACGTAGGCGAGGAGAAAACGTATGTACAAGAAGGTTCTCACAACTTCTGTTTCCTCCACAAAGCGACATTATTTTTGTTCAAGGAGCTGGATATGATTTCATCAGATCAAATATCGATTAAAGCTTTTACTTCCTCGTAACTCCGCGTCTGCCCACGAGCCATCTTTGTAAGTACCGGAGTCCCTCACGTGTGTTTGTTGTCGTAGCATTTACCCACGTTATCCAACGTTTGACCCACAATGCCAATGCAATTTGTAGTCCACTTGCTGTCTTTGGTTCTCTTGAATCGGACCGAGACCTGCGTTTGCAGGTGGACCGAGTCCGGTTGTTTGTTCCGGATCAGAGTTCGTTTGCGCATTCACAACTCCCCTAACGAAGCGGACTTTCCAAGCAAACGGACTCTGATGCGAATCAAAAAAGCTTTGTGAATGTGCCCTTATAGGTGACACACTGAGATTTTTTTTTATGCAAATTTAGCAGTTTAATATAATTATATTTTTCATGGATGTAAAGTAAAATGATTTCATAGCAAACATTCTCAGATGCATCAACTCAAATTTAAAGAGTTTGATGTGCGTATTTACGCATCAGTAGCAAAGGCAGCACACATGCGCAGCATCAGGTGGCGACCCTGTTTACGGAAGTTGGGCATGCTGCACATGCGTGCTGCCTTTGCTACTATCCGCAATGCTTCCTTGTTATTGGCCTGTACTTCCACGGCATATAGTTCCCCTACTGAATGCCGCCGAGTCCGTCCTTTGATGTGAAATCGTCTTGCCAATTGTATTAAATCTGTACTCGTAAAGAATATTTTGTTTGTGGGACTGTTCTTTCTACTGTATGTTTTTAATTTGGACCGCAGGAAGACGAGCTGCTTACCATGCAACAGCTAATGGGGATCCTTAATGAAATTACAAATTATTAAATTTATATGCGGGTCACGAAATGTGATTGGAAAAAATCTTGAGCTAATTAGTTCACTTTCACCAAGTGGTGCTAGTTGGATACACCAGATTACAGCAACTATGCTAAGCTAAGCTGAGCTAAAGTCAGTGCTGCCAGATTCAGAGAATGACTGGGTCGGTTAGAAAACTTCTGTCCACTCGTCCAACTCAGCAGACTGCGAGGGGAGGAAAAAATTTCCCCCAGGAGTGGCCTTTAACGCCCTACACATTCACTTCTGTAAAAGAGTGGTAAAAAAAAAAAAAAAGACCAGTTGGTGGTCTTATAGCTATAAACTATAGCCAGTGTATGAGATATTGGCTATAGTTTCATATTAAATTATGCTGTAATGAAGTTGTAAACTATTTTTAAGGAGATAAACGTCACCATCTGTTGGTTAATTTAATTCACAACATTCATCTTTTGAGACATTACAGAGGAGCATTTATTGGAATGAGTGTGTAACTGATGCATTTGCTGTCAGAGGGAACTACATTTGAATGCAAAGTTTGAAATATCAGTCTATTTGGTCATGAATTATGTTTCCTTAGGACTGTAGTCTGCATAATAATAATGCAACAACAACATTTTGCTAAGGGCCCAAATTTGGTCAGGACCGGCACTGCTGATGGCAGCAACACATCTGTAAAAAGTTGGGACAGGAGCAACAAAAGACTGGAAAAGTAACAACTGGAGGAGCGTTTGACAACTAATCAGGTTACCTGGCAACAGGTCAGTAACATGACTGGGTTTAAAAGGATTATTTCAGACAGGCAGAGTCTGTCTGCGCTGCCTGCTGTATCCTCATATGGTGTTTGAGTATCAATACTTCTTGGAGTATTGATATTTTTGACAACCCTAATTTGAAGTCAAATAAAACCTTCACTAGTTTCTCTTCTTCTGGGGCAGCCTGCTTCTCCCTCCTTCTCTTCCTCCTGTACAGAATGATGTCACCGTGCCTGGTTGTTCAGATGATGTCATGTTAGCTGATAACTTTCAGATGTGTGAGAGGTTTCTGCTGCATTCCTGAGACTGAGCGGCCACGTACTCTCAGAGGGAAGTTAGTTTCACTCCAGATAAAAACATGTGGCGAGTGGGACATCTTGTTTTCATGATGTCTCAGTTTACGACCTGAAACACGCACTTTCATTCGCTCATGGTCAGGTTTTCACTTTCTGGAGTTCTGTCATAACTTTCTAAGTTACCAGGCAACCAGTGGAAACTCCAGGATGTACCTCTGCTTCAATGAATCACATAATCCCTGTGAAATACTTTAGTTTATACTTAAAGGGAGTGAGATAGGGACGGATTTACCTGTAAGCGAGAAAAATACTTATCACTAAAAACGGTTTCTATCTATTTTATCCCTTTCTTCTTTTTTCCAGCCGGTCCCTCTCCAATTCTTATTCCAGTCAATATAAATTTGCTTCTCCTTATTAAAATCTATTCTATTCATTTCAACTTTCCTTCAAATTAAAGTATATTTTAATTTAATATTTTTTATTTTAATGTTAATTTAATAAAATAATGTATAAATAAAACTTATTTTCATTTCATTTTTTTTTGTTTTTTTGTGTTTTATATTTTTTTTTTTTTTACTTTCTATTTTGCATCTGTTTGATTTCTTTTATTACTTCATGCGTATAGATTATTATTTCAAATTTTTAATTACTATACTACTCCTCTTTTAGGAATGAAGAGATGATGTTTTTTTTTGTTTATTTTTTATTTTTTTTTTTCTTCATTCACCCTTTCTCTCTTTCATAAAATAATTTTACAAAGGTAGTAAGCTGGTTAGAAACTATCTCCTTCTCTTTTTAAATTTTTTTTCAAAAGGTTTTTTTTTTTTTTTACCC
This sequence comes from Atherinomorus stipes, assembly GCA_023101725.1. Taxonomy (NCBI): domain Eukaryota; kingdom Metazoa; phylum Chordata; class Actinopteri; order Atheriniformes; family Atherinidae; genus Atherinomorus; species Atherinomorus stipes. Next base: position 80,877 of record JALJCO010008013.1, on the reverse strand, counting down.
CAATTTTTTTTTTTTTTAAAAAATTTTTTCCCAAAGGGTTTTTGTTTTTTCCCCATGTTTTTTTGGGTGGGTAAGATTTTTTTTTTTTACAGGCTTAGAGATTTCTTCCCTCTTCCTCTCCTTTAACATCAACCACCTCTGGAAACAAGATTAAGGGATTAAATTTTTTTAAACTTTTCTTCATTATTAATTATTTTCTTGCCCCCTTTTTAATTGAGCCCCTTTTCAAAAATTCTGAACTTCCCCTTTAAACACTTTAATCAAAGTGGACAGGATGTAGACTTATTTAATCACACCTGATAACAGCCCACAGTAGACTGTATTAAGACTGAAACTGTTGGAAGTGCTGAAGAGAAACAGGACAAAGACACAAAAGCCGCCAGTTGGTCCATCTGAGGACAAAAGTAACAGAAATCTCCCTGTGGCCACTTCAGGAAAACAAAGTCGAGAACCATCGGGGGCAACCTCAGGAAGACGGAGGAGGAATTACTGATATTTATCTCTATTTTAAAGACATATTGCATAACTTTGACCTTAAAACTGCGTTCTGGACAGTAATGAGGATGCTGCGTGATGTTGCAGCCAAGTTTCAGTTTACGCGGCGCGCCACATGTTAGCAAACAGACATAAACACACCCGCTGCTCTGAATGCGCACACTCGCTGATTCATCAAAGAAACACAGGACGACATCATTAGAGAAAAAGTCAACAAGAAAGAGGACAGGACAGAGCAAGACAGATGACAAGAGTCAAGATAAGATGGACTTTTACTGGCTGGAGAGAACCTAGAGAACAGGTAGCATGAAGATGATGCTATCTGAACTCAAGCTAGTAGCCTAGCTTACAGTAGCTCAGCCAAATAGCCTCTAAGTTTTTGTGTTTGTTCGTTCACGTTTTTTTTTTTTTCTTGTCTAGCAGTTAGGCCTTTAAAAGAGCAGGACTGACAGTGTTATTGATATCTAAACTAAAACTAGAGGCCCTTATTTATTTTCTGTTCTTTTATTTGAGTAATCATTTTAACTCCTCTTCATGTTGCATCATGTTCTTAGAAAGAGTTGAATCTGCATTTTCAAATTAATGAAACTGAAAATGAGCTTTGTTTAAGTTTGTGTTGTTTTTGTTTATTTGTTTGTTGCTGCATTTTGACCTTGTCCTGACTGGCATGACCTCTAAAAAGGGTTAAATTGACATTTTTAGGCTAAATAAAATGAACAATAGTTAGAATTTACTGTGCTTATGTATTTTTGACAGCTGTTGTTGCTATTCAAACTTAAGCTAGTAGCCTACCTTCAGAAACCATCCTGATAGACAGAAAACAAAGGTGCTGGTTGAAGTACAGGAAGAAGTGGAGTTGTGTATATACTGTAGCATAACTTATCAGTGTGCAAACTTAATTCGATCGGCGACCCCGAGAGCGCTACACCCTCCACCAGCCCCCGCTAACATGCCTCTTATTACCTCTTTTCTCTTTCCTCTCTTTGTTTATATTGAAACAATATTCTTTTATTAAATTTTTTCTAATTGTTTTTTTTTTTGCGTCTGCCCCATTTCCATTTTTTTTTTTCATTTTACTTCCACTAACCCACACCATTAATAATTAAAACATCAAACACCAATTGATTTTTTTTTTTTGGTTGTTTTTTGTAATTTTTTTTTTTATTTTTTTTTTTTATTTGGTTGTTATTTTTGTTTTCTTTTTCTTTTTTTCTCCTCAAAACAAAATCATTTCATTCTTTCTTTTTGTTTTTTATTTATTATTATATATTATTTATTCTCCATCCCCCTTTTATTATTCCTTTTTTCTTTTTTCTTTTTTTTTTCTCCCTATTTTCCCTGCTTTCGCTCTTTTCCCTTTTTTTGACTTTGTTTTGATTATTGGAGAAAAAAATAATTCTCATATTTTTCTTCTTCCCATAATTCTTCTTATTATTATGTTCTAATGAGTTGGTTTCGCTTTTTTTTCTCTCCCTCTTTCTTTCCTCTCCCCCCTTTTTTTTTTTCCTCCTCCTCATCCCTCTCTTCTTTTTTTTTTTTTCTCCTTTTCTTTTCCTTGAGAGAAGTGCAGTACAGTTTCTCTGTTTTTCTCTTTTTCTGTTTATTTTTTTTTTTATGTAAAAACTCTTTTTTTTTTCCCTTTCCTCCACCCCCCCCCCCCCCCAAATTTTCATTCTTTTTTCTCCCAAGCACCCCCCCAAGTCTACCCCCCCGTCACTCTTATTTTTTCCCAAAATTTTTTTATTTCTTTCTTTTTTGTTTTTATTTCAAGTTCAAAAGTTACACGGTATAACTTTAGCTAGCGGCCTAGCTTAATGGTAGAATCCGAAGTTTCCCCCCTGGAAATGAACATTAGACTTGTGCAAGTGAAATCCATCTCAAACCATGCCTTTGGGCCTCTACTCGCGTGCCGTGGTGAGTCTGAATGCAACTCCCTCTCCCTGCCCGTAATTCACTCTATAGCTTTGTTTTGTTGTGGTCGGGACGTTTCTGGGTGGAGATTTCTGTTTATCACCAGCCAATGACGGAGCTAACAGCATGACGCCGTGTGGAAATAAGCTCATGATTGGAGCAGACGCCAGTCACTCGAACTCTTGAAGGAAAAAGAAAAGAGAAAAACGGCAGATGCACCGAAGAAAATGTGAGAGCTTTAGATAGAGCACGTTGGAAAAGCAGGGTTAATCTTGATTTGGCTTTCACCCGCTTCTGAGCTCTGAAGGAGGCTTGAATTGATAGTTTTCAGTCACGTGACCTGCCGGGAGCCCTGGCGGGCAAAAAGATGACGTGACGCCACAGACAGTTCAGACAGATTACAGAAAAGTTGTTTAAATCACTTGTCAGTCGCCGAGAAGGAAAGATACAGAAATAAGTCGGAAGTGTTGGACTCTCGTGACCCGTATAGAGAAGCGACTGCTGTATACGAGCCGTCAAACATCACCACGTCCCTGCTGAGCTGCATTCAGAGATATTTCCATCTGTCTGGTTGAGAAGCATCACCGTACACCGCTGCCAGAATGAAGGTATAAGAGCACCGACAGTTCTCACTAAAAACTACTATTCAAACAGAAATAACAGAAATAGAATAATTTCCTCTCATTTTAACTTATTACAACATCAGTTTTGGAAAGGATGGGGTGCTGTGAAGATGTAAATAAAAAGCATATAGGACCGGTATGCAGGAAAAACAAAGAACATCATTCTAAATATCAGCATTACATCTTGACTTTGTGCCATTCAGCTGAATATGAGTGTAACAGGATTTCCACGTCCCTCCTTTAGGAGTTTATTTGCGTTACTGCATCCCTCCGTTTTAGCTCGTAGCTAACGTCAACTCATACAGAAGACAGCAGGTCCCCTCCATATGTTTTTTTTTTTTTTTTTTACTTTGTTTGTTAAGTTACTTAAATGTGGCATTTTTTACAGATGCACTACACAACTTTTGCTGTTTTCTCAGTCACGCGCCCCTACGGCTGAAGTGGGTGTGCAGACAGTGAGCCTATGCATAAACTCCACCAGTTCCTGAACTTCAACCAGCTCCTTTATTTCCTGTCTTTCATTACTGGTCAAACTGATTAATCCAGGTGTGTCTGACCTCAGTAACTGACCACACACACCTTTTTTAAAAATTATTAAATCAATATGTGAACATATTACATATATTTATTATTCTTTCACTGTGAATATAGATTATAAAACACTTTATGAGCAATTGGTTTTTCTGTTAGTGATGTGAACATTATGGTGAAAATGGCATGAAAGTTTGAAATTCTGCTTCTTGTTGAGTTTTATTGTGACTCGGCTGAACTTCGTTTTATCAGGATGAGGAACAACCTGAGATGCGTTCATAAGCTAATGAAGAGAAACATCAGTGAGTCAGAGAGAGAGAGAGAAAGAAAAAGAGAGAGAGAGAGGAGGGAGGGAGGGAGGGAGGGAGCGCGCGCGTGTGCTCAGCTTGCTCTCTCTGCGTGACTCACGCGACTCTCGGATCGCTCGGCAGCTCTCGGGTTCTCTGTGAGTATGAAGCTTTATTAAACATTTATGTTGTTTATTCTGGTGTGCGAGATTCTGCTGCTGGTTCCCAACTTTCAGTCGGGATGATGATGATGATGGTGATGGTGATGATGGTGTGAGTGGAGGTGGGAGAAGGTCCCGCTGCGATGGCTCGCGCTGCCTTCTCCGGGTCTGAAGTTTTAAACAGCAGCATTGGGGGCTTAATCAGGAACTTGATTGGCTTTAAATCAATCTGAAGCAGACAGACGGAGCTGATCACCTGGATGAAGAAAATGATTGTCATGTTATTGATTATTGATGCAGCAGGACAGTAAACAATGCCCGACTCTGTCTTGTTTTCTTTAATGTGGATGGAACATGATGATATTACTCTGCTGGACTGAGTTACTGTTATTTATTCTTATAAAACTTTACAACAAATCTCAGATAAGATTATATAAACCAATAAACCAGATTAGATGGATGAACGGAATATTAACCGGCAGAATATGCTTTACTTATTGGTCGTTATGAGGAGATATTGATGAGAAAGTCGCGCATAAACACAGATGCAGTACTACATTTGTCCGCCAGGGGGCAGTGATATTCGCTGCTGCACTCTCCAGCTTTCAGAATCAGTTTTTCCAAATCAACTCTGAAAACACGAAGCTCATTTGTTAACTAAATGACTCTAAGCTGCGAAACTGTGAGCATAAATCCACTGTTCTCACTCTAATATCATCCTAAACCACAGGTTCGCTCAGTTTTAACAAAACTCCAGTATGTTCCACCCTTGTTTTCAGTCAGCCTTGCTCACTGAAAGCTGTTCAGATTATTAAAAAAAAAAAAACTTGAGGTGATTTATATGGATGTTAGGCAACCAAACCGGGCAGCAAAAAGGAAGAGGAAGAGGCAGAGGAGGTCGAGTAGGAGGTGGAAGAAGATTGTTTCTAATGAGCAGGACCAGAGGTGGATGCATCTTGCTCTTTCTGCTTCTCATCTGTGAAACAAGTTTTTCTCCAACTGTAAAATAACCTTCTTGTTTCATGCACATTTCATTTCAATAACGGAAAGTAAACTACTTTTCATGAGTGTGTGCGTGTGTGCGTGTGTTTGAGTGCAGCGCGACCTCGTGAAGCCAGAGCCTGCACACACACACACTGCAAATGCTCAAATCTTAGTATATTTGTCTCATTTCTAGTCAAAATATCTCATCACACTCAAAATAAGACAAAATTACCTAAAGAGAAACATTTCAGTGAGATATAAGAACTTGTTTTAAGGCAATGCATCTTATTTCAAGAAATCTTATTAAGAATTTTTTTTAATTTATTTTGCTTATAACAGGTAAAAAAAAAAAAAGAGTTGCAAAGATTTTTTGCAGTCTATATTTCACTGAAATGTGTCTGTTTTGGTGATTATGTCTTATTTTGACTGATTAGATAATTTGAATAGAAATTAGAAAAGATTATAGTTTTTGCAGTGCACACCTGCGATAGTTGCGTCTTGAGTTTGTTCTGTTTGTGTTTACTGGATGCAGTCAGACAGAAACAGAAAACTGTTGTCTGGGAGGAAGGAAGAGGTTTAGAGAAGAGAGATCGTGTTTTATTTTCATGTAAAGTTTCGTAGGAGGATTATTGACTCGGGTTGTGTTTGAAAGTCTGGAGAAACGGAGCTGCAGTTTTCATATCTGGGAGAAACTGGAATATTCTGAGGTAAAGCTGCAGAGACACATGGTGATATTCTGGTTAAAACACTGGTTGCCTTGTTGACTGGTTAATAAAGGAAGTAGGATGAGTTTTACTGGGAGGATGTTACTGGGAGGATGTTACTGGGAGGATGTGGGAATCATCTGCACTGTTCCATCAGGTCTCTGATCTACATTACGGCCATATTATCCATGTATATATACCGTACACGAGCAGCCATCCTTAAGTCCAGAGAGACATGATGAAGGTGGGAGGAGTGCTGGGAAAGAGAGAACAATACTTTAACCCTTTCAGCCCCGCTGTCCTCATAAAGGCTGAAAGCATCACCTGCTTTACATAATCAGATCTATGAAAACATCATGAACAGAACAGTGTGGGTTATTATAGTTTACATCAGAGGTAGGGCTGGACGATTATGGAGAAAATTATAATCACAATTATTTTGACTGATATTGAAATCACGATGAGTATGCACGATTATTCATTGATTTAAAAAATAAGTGTTTATTGAACCACCAAAACTCAACCTCAAATGTAACTTTTTAAAAAAAAACACAACCAGAAATAAATTAGAAACAAGTGAACGAGTAAAATAAGAATAATATACTAAAATGATAATAACAATAAAAATCTACCCAGTCTACACGCATTCCTGTATAATCCGTGCAGTTTGCTTCCTATAACTCCACCAGTCTGTTCACTTCAGGATTAATCGTTTTTCTTCGATTAGAGTTTTTATGATCGTGAGAAGGCAAAATTGAAATCACGATCAAAATTCGATTAATTGTCTGGCCCTAATCAGAGGTGTCAGATATGAGGCCTGGGGCCAAAACCAACCTGCCAGAAGGATCAAAACTGGCCCATCAAAGGGTCCAGTCTGGCCTGTCAGAGGGTCCAAAACCATAAAACGGGACAATCTTGCTTTTTTTTTTTTTTTTTTTTTTTTTTGGACTGATTTCATTGTTTCCATCAGTGGTGTCAGACTAAGACCTGGTGGCAAAAGTTGAGGAATAATCACGGCTGTGATGTTCTGCACATCCCCTCCACCCCCACTCCGCCAGCCAGACGAGATTCTCCTGTCACCTTTATTGTAAACAAAGCGAGTTTTCCTGGAACACAACTTGTAAAGCGTGAGACGGTGACAGGTGCTGTGGAGCACGCTCCTTTCTGTGGCAGGATTAATATTTATTTAGGTCAGATTTTGCTTTATTTGGGGTCATTAGAAACTTTACCTGGAGACTGTGTCTCAGCAGCGCAGCATCATCGCCTTTTTGCTGCGCATTTTTTAACTTTTACTTACTCTCTGTTTTACATGGATATAACTTATTTCGTTATGAGCCTATTTTGTTGTTGTTGTTACATAAATACTTTATTTAGGTGAAGGTTATTCTATTGGATTTCTACTTATATGTTTGACAATTGCACCATGCACAGCAGAGTGCGCACAGACTGCTACACACTTTTAATTCTCTTTCCCGACATAAAAGGAATAGTTCACCCACAGAACAATTAAACTTTATTTTCCACTTACCTTCATGGTGAGCAAGACTCCGGAGCACTTTTTAATGTTTCAAATGCAGCCGGAGATCAGGACGACTTCTCGTTTCCAACCAACTTTCATATAATGGAGTTCGATTGAGCCCGAGCCAACAAGGTCCTTAGAAGTCCACAAAAACTTGTCAATGTTCCTCCATACTGCTCGTCCAATGTAATCCAAGTGTCCTGAGTGGGTAGTGTCCAGAATTTCCTTGAAACTACGCCATTTAGTATATTTTTAGAGCCTAAATAGAAGTACATCGCATCTCTTGCGTGCATGCCGATGCGCGTTCATGAAACTACGGAAGGCGCGGCAGACGAGATTGCGCGTTGTTTTTTTTCCCGGTTTGTCTGCAGCTCTGTCGCTCTTAGCACAATGTAAACAGTGAATTTCTTCTTCTACGCTTGTATTATCGGCAGCGTTGGCTCTGAACGCCGAGGCTTCCGTAGTTTAGTGAATGCGCAGGTGCGCGCTTCTTGGAAGTAATATATTCTACTTTTTAGGCTCTAAAAATATAGTAAATGATGTCGTTTCTCTGTACTCTACCCTGTCAGCACACTAGGATTACATTGGACGAGCAGTATGGAGGAATATTGACAAGTTTTTGTGGACTTCTAAGGACCTTGTTGGCTCGGGCTCAATCAAACTCCATTATATGAAAGTTGGGGAAAATGAGAAGTCGTCCTGATCTCCGGCTGCATTTGAGATATTAAAAAAGTGCTCCAGAGTCTTGCTCACCATGAAGGTAAGTGAAAAATAAAGTTAAATCATTCTGTGGGTGAACTATTCCTTTAAAGGTGCATTGCGCACGTTTAAATGTTAAATACTATTCTTTTCTTTCCTCCACATGCTCTAACAATCACCTGGTGTGTAGAATGAGCTGATCTTTCTTCACTGCGTTGGTCTCTAATACTGTTTCTGAATGCTCAAAGCAAGAAATTCAGATACAGAGCCTTAAGGGGGCGCTTGTGGGGGAGACGAGCTGCCCGTTCTTGTTCGTCTGTCTGTGCCGGTGTGGCGTATTCCACCACCGCAGGTCCGAACATGTTGAGACAACATTGCTGCTAAAAGATGCAGAGCAGGAGCCTCTCAAACCCAAACTCAGACTCCAGTAAGACAAAGAAGAAAAGTTTTGTCTTGTGAGACGAAGAGAACCAAACTGGAGTCTGACCGGTCCCCATGGCAGGGGGGCTTTTTTCGGCACAACACTGGTGGCACCGGAGTAAAACGGGAGTAAACAACCGAGCAGCTTTTTTTAAAAGTTGTACTTCCGTGGTCATTTCATTCATTTTTCTGTGTTCTCCATTATTATTGAATGCATTCTGCATCGTTTCTGTTTAAAAAAACCTTCTGGTATCTTAGTATCCAGCTGTATTTGTATACTAGAAGAGAGGCTTGTGGTCCAACGGCAGGCTTTTCCGGGTCCTTCTCATGAATTTCTGTCTGATTGGCTGCCTCCCATCAGTGTATGAAGGAAGCTCCGCCCTCCGCTCTTATTTTGTTACAGACAGGAAATAGAGCCGACAAACAAGTTTGTTCCGCCATGCTAACAAACAGTTAGCTAATTAGCTTCTCAACTCTGAAGCTACAGTCGTGCAGTCTTTACTTCCAGTGTGTAGTGGAGGGTTACCTGCCTTCCAATGGACAGAAGAAACCCCACGTGGGATACGCTATTTGCAATGTTACGTAGAAGTGCGAGGCTGTTCCCGATTCGCTCTTTTCTTCGTATTGTTTCTCTGATGAGAAAGCACAGCCGACTGGGGGGAACGCAACGCTAGCAAGTCAGCATGTGTAAGTAAACAAGGGGAAACCCTCCGTATTTCAGAAGGAGCAAGTTAAACGGGTTTTCAGTGGAAGGAGGCCTTTAATTGGAGGGAGCTCCGATTCAGTCTGGGAATAAAACGGGACCCACAGTTGGCTTTCTTCTTAGTAACAAAGTAAATGTGATGAATGGCTGAAATAAGTGTGCATAATATTGCAATGCTAAGTTTTTAGCATGGAAACGTGGAAATATGACAGCAAGCGGCTTTCTCTCCTGTCTTTAGGCTACATCGCCCCCTGCTGGTAGGATCGTTTATTACCCCCACATAGTGACATTCATTACATAGCTTAAAGACGTACACTACATGAATGAACACCATCAGATGATCAAAAAAATTACGTGATTGAAAAAATTCTTAACGATCAATCATCAATTAATTGTACCCATCCCTAGTTGCTCGTAGTTTGCGGGTACATCAGAGCGTCAGACATACAGTAAGACCTGGGGGCAAAAACCAGCCCACCAATGGGTCCAAAACCGTAAAACAGATCATAAAACGGGACAGTTAGTTATGTGTTTTACTGTTGGTCATAGTTTAGATCAGAGGTGTCAAATATAAGACCAGAAGGCAAAAACCGGCCTGCCAGAGGGTCCAAAACCAGCCCACTAGAAAAGTAACTGTAACATTACTTTATTATAATATAGTAACTGTAATCCTAATTTTTCCAGGTGAGGTTTAATGTTTTCTGTTAAAATATAAAACATCTCCAGGCCAGAAGAAGAACTTTGATCTTTTATATCTTTCTGATTCCAGTTTGTATGATGAGGTGAGTCCGTTTCCAAAGGTATTACTTCATACCTTTGGAAAAATACACATACATACATTTAAAATAACTTCTTGAATTAGAAAAGTTACTCAGATCATGATGAGAAATACTGAATTATTCCCTCCCAGATACCTGGAATTAGATGTTTACTGGTTTTATAGATCCATGTGATCTGGAAGATGGAATAAATGTGTGAATAAATAAATATCCAAAATACATTAAAAATAAATAAATAGATGTCGATATAGATAAAATAACATAGATATAAATGATGACATGAATAAAACAAAAATACATGTTTTTATCAATAAAATTTAAAATATTTGTAAAATAAAAAAGTTTGTTCATGTTTTTTTTAAATTAATAGCAACTTTAGAAATTATTTATACAATTTTGAATTTGTTTGATCAATCAAGTACAAATATGCAGCTGTGTGAAAAAGTTTTGCCTCCTTCCTGATTTCTTACTTTTTTGCATGTTTGTCACACTTAAATGTTTCAGATAATCAAACAAATTTTAATGTGAATCAAAGATAACACAAGAAAAAAGAAAATGCAGATTTTGAAGATTTTTATTAGTAAGGGGAAAAAAATCCAAACCTCCCTGTGTGGGAAAAGTGACGTCACAAAAGACCCCAGAACAACATCCAAGAACTGCAGGCCTCACTTGCCTTAATTAAGGTCAGTGTTCATGACTCCACCATCAGAAAGAGACTGGGGGGCAAAAATGGCTGTATGGCAGAGTTCCAAGATCAAAATCACTGCTGAGCAAAAAGAACATAAAGAGGACCTCGCTCAGGGGTCCACAGTGGTTCACCTAGGAGTTGTGTTGGGGGAGCCCAGGTCCTCCGTGCCAAAGCCCACAACACTACCACTAGGCTACCCACTCTCCCTTGATGATCCCCAAGACTTTTGGGAAAATACTCTGTGGACTGACGAGACAAAAGTTAAACTTTTTGGAAGGTGTAGCTCCCGTTACATCTGGCGTAAAAGTAACACGGCATTTTAGAAAAGGAACATCGTGCCAACAGTAAAACATGGTGGTGGTAGTGTGATGGTCTGGGGCTGTTTTGCTGCTTCAGGACCTGGAAGACTTGCTGTGGTAAATGGAACCATGAATTCTGCTTCTACCAAAAAATCCTGAAGGAGAATGTCCGGCCATCTGTTGGTGACCTCAAGCTGAAGGGGCCTTGGGTTCTGCAGCAGAACAATGATCCAAACACACCAGCAAGTCCACCTCTGAATGGCTTAAGGTGCCATGACATCAAATTTCACTTTTCTGGGGTTTTGGGGGTATAATATGATCTGTTGTGCACTGATGAGGCCATGTGAATGTCCAGAGTGAGAATCAAAGTTCCTGTTTATGGTCTGTCAGCTTTGTCTCTCTGCTCAGAAACAGTTGAATCAGACAGCAGGCTATCATTCTACGAGTTCTATCATTCTACGTAATTTAATTGCTCCAATAAGAGCACACTATCAAGTAAACAGCGCCCCCCCCCCCCCCCCCCCTCTCTCTCCTAACGGCCTATGCACCGTCCGCTCCCCCCTCCCCTCCCTGTCTATTCAGATTCGTGTAAGGAGCTAGAGTAACTTCTGTGCAGCAGGCTGATTTTCAAACAAATGATTTAAAAAAAACTTCTGCAGCAACACTAGAGGGGCCACAACCTTATCATTACCTAAGTTATTTATTTTCTAAATGCTGCTTGTCTATAAACGTAGCTCACTGTCTGATTGTTGCTAGCAGTTAGCCTAGCAAACTCCGATCGCACTTGACCTAGATTCTCCAAAAAGGTCATAGCAAATAAGGTGTAGCCAATCAAATAAGCAACGTGGTCTCCGGGAAAGCCCATATCATCACCGGACCCAACTGTATTACTAGAAGTGAGGCTGGCGTCAAAACAATACTCCGCTAAAAAATCGTTCTTTAGATTTACTATGCAGAATCCAACAACAAAACAGTTTTAACTCTATGTCATCACTCCTTAAGAACAACAAAATGAAGGTGGATTCAGGTGGGGCCTAGTCAAAGTCCCCACCTGAATCCCATTGAGATGCTGTGGCATGACCTTAAAAAGGTGGTTCATGCTGGAAAAGCCTCCAATGTGGCTGAATTACAACAATTCAGCAAAGATGAGTGGAACAAAATTCCTCCACAGCGCTGTAGAAGACTCACTGCCAGTTATCACAAACGCTTGATTGCAGTTGTTGCTGCTAAGGGTGGATAGAACAGTTATTAGGTTTAGGGGGCAATCACTTTTTCACGCAGGTCCATTTAAGGTTGGATTTTTTTTTTCCCCTTAATAATAAAAATCTTCATTTAAAAACTGCATTTTCTGTTTACTTGTGTTATCTTTGTCTCACATTTAAATTTGTTTGATGATCTGAAACATTTAAGTGTGACTAACATGCAAAAGAGTAAGAAGTCAGGATGGGGGCAAAAACTTTTTCACACAGCTGTATATTCATATGAAACATTTTTAATATTGAAATATAATAAAGTGTTAAATATATTTACATATGGTTCAGTTCATATGAATTAAATAAAATCTTAAATAAAAATTTGAATAATAGAAAATAATAGAATATGTACAGTAAATGAGGGAAAATATTTTTAAACCTTACTTATTTCTGCTTGTTCAGGATATTTTCTAAAAGTATGTACTTATTCTTGCTAAAACAAAAGAGGTAAATGATGAGTTTTCATTATTTAAATGTAAGTATGTTGGAATTTTACTGGTCCAACCTACTGGAGACCAAAATGAGCTGGATGTGGAAGTTGGATTAAGATGGCTGTTCAAGTTTAGACCCGAATCTTCTTCTCGGACTAAAGGCCTTTACACACCTACTCCGAATATTTCCTCTGAACAATTCACACGGCAAAAACTTTAATCAAATTATTGTCAAGAGAATGGGAGCGTTCACATCAGTGACAAAATTCTGTCTTGCGATTTTGCAATGTTTATTTTTTTGAACTGAGGTCGATTTTTCTTAATATTCGCATCCGACGGATACACAATCCACCAATCAGAGAAGGCAATCTGGCAGTCGCAGAGCTGGTCACAAACAAAAAGAGAAAGGAAAAAGAGAGAGGTTTAACTCTTGATTCATGCTGAGTGATGAGGTGTGACCCAGGGCTGCAGATGATTGGTTAACAGGAAGATGTTGGATGATGCTGGCTGTAACCACGGCAGCCTCTTCCAGCTGTAACAGACTGACTTTCTTCATTCTCTTTCAACAAACAACAGAAACACCTCTGTAACTTCCAGCCAATCAAAGACAAAGGGAACAGTCATTGTTCACTTTGATTGACAGGTTTGTGATTTCTGTGCTTCGGAGATGTTTAATGACACTCTCTACAAGTCAGAATGGTTCTGGTTTATCATGGTGGTGTTTCATTTATTTATCTAACATTTGCTATTGTTAAACCAGAAACATCCAAGTTATTTTATTAGGATTTTATTTTCTACCATTTTACTTTCTCATCTCATCATTTGGTGAAACTGATGCTGGTATTGATCCGGAGCTCTGACGGACCGCTTTCAGCTGTCAGTGCAAACAGCACAATTCTTTGACAGAAAGTCTCTGTACAAATTTGAGGATTCAACTTTATATTTGTCTTACTTTATGCTCAGGCCTCACATATTATCTTCTGAAAATGAATCAAATTTCACTGACAGCTGATATTTTTTTCCCTTCTTTAAGGGGTGGGGGAAAAAAAACACTTTTTTCTTTGGATGAGGTAAACAAAAAATTTTTTTTTTTTTCCTTTCCTTTTTGGTTAATTCCATTTCCCCGCCGTTCTTTCTCTCCCCCCCCTCGCATATCCCCCCTCGTTAAAAAAAGAAGGCAGTAATTTAACTATAGATGGTTTTTATTCCTTTCCCACAAAAAAAATCCAATACAAAAAAAAAAAAAAAATTTAACTACGGAGAAAAAGGTGAGTAAACAACATTATATCTTCATTTTGTGCACCTCCGGTGACGGCTTTGCTCGTGGCTGTAGTTTCCTGAACCCCGACCTCGGACACCGTTTTTTTTTTTTTTATTTTTCTTCAAGTCCCTTTAAGGGTATGAATAATTTTGAGGATGACTGTATATATACAGTATATACAGTCATTGTCAAAAAAGAGATTCATTTATTCTGTAGTATTGCTATATGCAGAAAATACATTAACCTTTGTTTCACAACTTAAAGGCTAAAACCAAGCCAGAAATCTGCGAGTCGTCCAGGATTCAGACCTGAATTTCAGCTTCACATTAATACAGGTGTGAAGTCAGCCTGTGAGGATCAGCAGCATTCTGGACTAAAGTGCTGCCGTCTGAAGGACTTCAGGGAGACGTGTAGGGACACGGTTTCAGTAGTCTAGTCTACTAAAGATAAATGCAGAGTACCTTGTGTGATGCTGAACGTCTCTGGAGTGATGGACGTAGTGAGACATCAGGAGAAATTTGCTCACCGAATCCGGAGACTGAAACATCTACGGTGAATCATCAGCGGTGAGATGAAAACTGGAAATACCATCTATGTATGAGGCATCTGATGTCTGGAAAGCTTCAAATCAGCTGAAACACTTTAGGTTAAAGACACCTGTTCTCAGCTGCATTTACATTTTTATTCAGAAGTTTAGATCTGCTGGGGGGGGGGGGGGGGGGGGGGGATTCATCCTCCCCCAGTTAAGATCTTATGTTCTCTTTTGTTTTTATCTTTAAATCAGGCTTTTTATCTTTCATGTTTTCATTTTTTTCCCCTGCACCCTGCTATAACGCTTCTAATGAACTGTGATGTACAAATGCGCTTTGCTCCATCAGATCATAATTTAATTCAATGTTTTATTTTTTACTGTATTGCTTCTCATTATTATAACTATCATAATTATTATTATTATTATTTATTTATCTTCATTTATTAAATTTTTTTTTTATTATCACAGCCAGAATGAACCTCTTATGACTTGTTTGAGCTTGTTTAACAGAAACTGAAACTCCATACGGAGACCAAAAATTAAAATGTACATGAAAAATACTTCATTAATCCCAGGAAGGAAATTCAATATTGTAGTAGGCTAAAAACTAAAATAAAAAGGCTAAAAAATGTACTAAAAATATTTACTAAATATGTCTGAAATGAATTAATAAATAAACATTTAGTAGGCTAAATTATAAGTAAAACTTATCATTTCAATGGCAAAGTGAATAAATCAGAGTTCCAGATCACAATCATATTGTGAGCTATTTTTAACATTGGTGTGTTTCTACTGTAAAAGCATGAAGATGAAAACAAAAAGGATTAAAAATATTTAATGCCTAACCAGAATACATGTGTTAAGGTGAGACTTGTTTTGTTTTGTTTTCTTTATCACCAACACATCATTTAGACAAGCAGATAGAAAAAGTTGAAAATACACATTTAAGATGTTTATTCGCCAAATCTTTGTTAGCATGAACAAATCCACAGAAAATATCCCTGAAGTTTGCTTTATTACACAGAACGGATGATGTCTGGTATAATTATATCCCCGCATTGCTCACATTGCACATTAGAATGAACTGATAAATGAATTTGTCCACACTGAGCAGGAACGTCATTCAGAGTGAAGATTGACTCATAAAATCAGGCTTTTGCAGAAGTTTTGCTTCTGTGAATCCTGCACTTCACCAGGAACACAACAAGACATGAGAGAAATTTATCCCACGTTAGATGTCTTATACTGTAGATTGTTGTTCTATGAATTTGACTGGACCTGATGTCTTAAGTGTTTTTTATCATCAAAAAGGTCATTTTAGCAGGTGTGCCAACAGCACATGTACATGCATGAGTATGTGGCTGTGTTCAGTTAAAGCCCCTACACATGCTGCGTTGCACATTTATCAGCTTAGGTGTGTTTCCACTGTTGTCTATAGGCATTTGATTAGGTTAAATGTCTGAAAAACATTTAAAAATTTTTTTTTATAGTAAAACAAAAGTTTAAACTTTTAATTATTGTAATAATGTCAGCTTTTTCCGGTAAATGTGTATGAAATTGTCTTCTGTGTAAATTATTTTGGCCCTTTTTTTTTCAGCACGAATGTAAATTTAAAAATCCTGGAAGTGTTGGACACAATGATGCAAAAGCTTAAAACAGTGTAGTTTCAAAAATTAAAAAAAAAAAAAAGAATGTGACATTGAACCTACTTTTGTCTTCTGTTTGCTTCAAGCTTCGGATGTCCAATTACAGGTGGTTATTTGTCCATGTGGAGGCTTTTTTTAGCTGGTAAAGCAGGTCCTGTCCGGCTGACGGCTACAACCTCAGACTCTTTACCCCTCCAGGACAGATGTCCTCACATGGATGGTTTAACTGTTTGTGCAAACATTTCTTTTTATTATGTAAAGCAGCTTGTGCTACAAACATAGGAAAAGTGCATGATAAATAAAATTAGATTTGATTTTAATTGTTGCAAAAAACAAACAATGGCAAAGAAGATGAACTGTGACAGAAACAGTAAAAACATGAGGAAACATCTTTTAATAAACCTCTAAACTCTGACGGGCAGTTTGACAGGTTTATTTTAAACATGTTGGGGAAAAAAGCAAGAAAGAAAAATGGAACAGCATAATGCGGATAAATTAGAACAAAATATTCAACAATTAAGCAACAAAAACATAATAACAATATTAATACACTTTAAAATGTAACTGGTTTTGATATATATATATAAGAGAGAGAGACAGAGAGAGAGAGAGAGGGGGGGGGGGTAGATAGAACTTACTTTAAATTTAGTTGTTAGTAATACTGATCTTAAACAATCTGTAAGAAGCTTGGAGGGTAAAATGCTAAATAACTTAATTTACTTACTATAAGCTGAATCAGTGTAATTAAAATGCGCACAGGGAAATTAATGATGGTGAGGGAGCAGGTTTCCCACAATGCAGTTCACTTCTTTTAGAAATAATTCACAAATGAAGGATTTATAAATAATGCTGGCAGTGTCATGTGACTGCTCTCAACTTGTTTGTTTATCCCTCTATATAATACCGACTATCCTGCAGCTGCTGCATCGCGACAGAGACGTCTGCAGTCTGAAAACCCACCCACAACAAGTTCCTGCTACATAGCAAGAACAATTTTGAGTTAATCAATCACTTAAAGATGGATTTGAAATCATCATGTTGGTGCTACAAAATAAAACAGTTTGTGTGAAGCATCTCATCTAATTTATATGAAATTAATCACATCAAGTTTCCTCAACAACCTCATTCACTTACAGCTTAATCACATTTAATAAGTTCCAAAAAGTTCTACAAACTTAAACCATTTATTGCACTTTGTCACTCCCATTAATGAAAACTTAATTTTCCTGAGGCAGCAAGTTTGCATATTTGTTAAAGTAAATCCAACTAGTTAGATTTTACAGTGAAAAATAAAATCAGCATGTTCAAAAAGGACAATGCTAATAGTATTATTCACAACTCTGTGAAAATTAACACATTAACACACAGAACATCACTGTAGAACCTCTACAATGGTCAAAGGGTCCCATTTTCACTCTAAACTGGTGTTTCAGGACTTTTCCAACTGCACCCCTCCCCCACACAGAGTCCTGTAATAAACCATAAATCAGTGGAAACTGCTTCTCAGGTGGAGGTACCTTGGTCACGCAAATGATGGTTTAAATTATTATTCATCATTTTCTGTCACCAGCAAAATGCTTGAACTTAAAGGGTTAAAGGCCATATTTGTAAAATGAGTCAGAAATCTCCCTTATAGCATACAAAACTTTCCAGTTCTGCTCCAGTCTGTGTTTCTAAAGCTTTCATCAAAGTGTTTTTGACATGTGCTTCACAGCCTGATTTATAGAACTTTTCACCCAAAAAACGTACTGAGGATTGTTTTTTTTCTGGTTGTTGACTGTATTTTCAAATTTATGAAGTGATAAATTGAAATATCTAATTTCCCTCTGTAAAATCTGTGTGGGTGTAACATGACAAAATAATGAAACCAGAACTTTATAACTGGTTTAGTTCAGTTTTTGGATTTTTTTTTTCTCAGTAATTATTCAAATTGGCATATTTTTTGGCTATAAAATACCTCATCTCCATATTTAAACATACAATTATAGAAAAGTTGCAATACAAATAATAATAGTGTTAACGTGGGGAATAAACCTGGAAGGTTTCATGGTGGTAGCTGTTCGTTATACATTTGACCCTGGTCACCTGTTAACACACACACACACACACACTGCTCACTTTCATTGTGTTTCTGTTGTCTCACAGACTCGTCTTTGCTACACACACCGGTCCTCTCCTCTTCATCCTGCCTTCATCCTCCAGACGCTGACGTCAGTGGAACCGTTCAAGTCTGCTGTGACATTCAGGTTAATCTGATTATGTAGATTTCCTCCCGGGCGCCTCTTTGTCAATGACGGCCAAGATGGAGACTCCCTTCTACCACGACGACTCCCACGCCGTCCCGGGCTTCAGCCAGGTCGCCGAGTACGAGCGTTACCCTGGAAACAAGATGCTGCTGAGTAAGAAGGCCATGTCGGTGGTGGGCGGTCATCACTTCCTCGGCGGCGGCGGCGGTGGAGGAAGGGGCGGTAACCCCGGCAACCTGGGGCTCGCCGGGAACGGCGGCATGATGGCGTCGGCGGCGTCCTCGGCGGCGTCCTCGGCAGACATAAACTTACTGAAGCTGTCGTCTCCGGACCTGGAGCATCTCATCATCCAGTCCAACCAGGGACTGGTCACCACCAGCCCCGTGTCCAGCTCCAGCAACCCCTTCATCTACCGCGCCCAGGCCACCAACGAGCAGGAGGGGTTCGCAGACGGCTTCGTCAAAGCGCTGGCGGACCTTCACAAGCAGAACCAGCTGGTGGGAGGTGGGCCCATGTCTCCGTCCTCGTCCTCCAGTGTCTCCCTGCAGGCGTCCTACCAGAGGAACCTGATGTCCGGGGGGGACATGCCGGTCTACACCAACCTCAACAGCTACAACTCCGGCCAGATTCCTTACTCAGGAGGGCAGATGGCCTACGGTGGAGGCTCGGGTCACGGTGGGGGCGGCGCCCCCCAGTCCCATCCTCGAGTCCTGGATGCCCCTCAGACTGTCCCAGAGGTGCCTCATCCACCGGGGGACCCCACCTCCCCGCCTTCCCTCTCCCCGATTGACTTGGAGACGCAGGAGCGAATCAAAGCCGAACGCAAGAAGCTGCGCAACCGCATCGCCGCGTCCAAGTGCCGCAAGCGGAAGCTGGAGCGGATTTCCCGGCTGGAGGAGAAGGTCAAGGTCCTGAAGAACCAGAACTCGGACCTGGCCTCCACCGCCGCCATGCTGCGGGAGCAGGTCGCCCAGCTCAAACAGAAGGTCATGAGTCACGTCACCAACGGATGCCAGATCGCCGTCGGATCCGCCTCCAAATCTGGGGGAGGGGGGGGCACCTGCAGCGAGGACTCCAGCTGCTGAGGGGGCGGGACAGGGGGACACGTTGGGTGAGACAAGCAGCCACGAGGCTGCAGGTTTACGATCAGGATTCTGCATCTCGCTCCGGCTCAAACAGAGGCCGCGAGCACCTTGGTGCAGGATCAGGATCTGCCTGACGGCACCGATAAGCCACAGGAGGCAGAGCTTAGAGGACAGACCACAGGACAAGGGACGAGTCCGCAGACATAAATGTTGATTAAATCTCTACAATTTAAGTTTTTTAAGAGCAGAAGGGACAGAGTGTGAGCAGATTTCCATGTTTCTTACAAACCAGTTTCTGACCTTCGGCTGCTTGGTTCTTTTCGTACTGGATCCCGCTGAGAGCTGACCTCCAGATTTTACTGCTGGAATAATCGTTAAAACATTTTTCCAGTTTGACTTGAAAAGATTTTTCCAGAAATAGAAAGAAGGAATATTTACGGATATCAGAAACACTTTCCGTGCTTTGTTCAGCTTTTATCCTCATTATTTACAGTTTATTTACAGTTTATATGACAAAAAGACAATTTTACCTTTTTCTTGTTCAAATCCTGTAAAAAAAATTAGGTTTAATTTACATTTTAGTTCAACTTTGCACTTTCAGAGTAAAGCATTTCTAACGGCTCTGTTTTACAGTACTGATGGCAGAAGTGTGTAATCTGATTACTGCCTCAGCTTAGTTAGATTTTACAGTTTACTGTGTTTTTTGTTAAAGATCTGCTGGAAAAACATGTGGAGATTATTCCAGTTACCAAAACTGACTAATGATCATTCAGTTATAATGTAAAAACAAATAAGCAAACAAAACAAAACAAACAAAGGTATTAAATTGGATCATTTAGATTTCATCAAGTTTTATTGGATTAATTGTTGAGTTTGTAATAAATGGACTTTAATTTGAGAACAACTTAATTTATTTAGGATTATATGAAAACAAAATAAACGTAGGGAAAAAACAAAGAAAAATACTGGAATAAAATAAAAACAATTAGATATTAAATAAAATAATAAATAATTGATAAAGATAAATAATAAATAAAATAAAAATGCATAAATAAGAGTGAATAAAAGAAAAGGATTTAATTGATTGAATGAATTAAATATAAAGAAATTAGATTTTTTTTTAAAAAAAAGGCCAAAAGTGATTTGTTGCATAAATTTGCAACAGGCATTAATGTGAACAGGGAAAATGTCGCTGACAGTTTGATCGCGTTCATCAGTTCCCGTTTTTACACTACAAAAAAATGCTGGTTCATGTAAAAGAGCTTGTGTCATGTTTTCAGTCCCTCCAGGAGTCGCAGCGTCTTTCCTGATGTTTGGCAGCTTTTGTAAAAAGTTGGTAGTTTTTAGTTGTTTTTTTAAAAATGTTTTTATTTTTTTTTATTTCTTGTAAAGGCCTAATTATTTCAAATAATGAATTAAAAACTTTAAGCTATGATAGTAGGACATGTTTTATTGAGACGAGTGCGCTGGGACTGGAAGTTTTCCACCGTTCAGAGTAAAACTTCTTCACACAGCAAGCACATAGAAAACCTTCCTGCAGGAGATCTGGATGTTTAAAACTCACATTGTTGTAATTCGTCTTGTTTGTACGCTCGCTGGCTGTAGAAAAATTTCAGTTTTGGCTTCTTTCACCACCAACAAACGTTCATGTGAAGGTGGATGAAGCAGACTAAACATCAACCGTAATGAAAACGTACATGACTTGACACTTTCCCCTTAGAAACATGAAATTACTTTGTTGAAATTACATCTTGGGCTCTTGTAAATATAACAAACGGTATTGGTGGTAATTTTAGGTGATAAATGCAACACGTTTCTCTTGGAAAGTAAAGTTGAAGATGTGTATGCTGGGTAATCTGAAGGGGTGCCGGGATCTGATCACACTGATCACAATGAATTGGCTTAAATTGATTGTTTGCAAAGTGCCTTGAGTTGACTTCGTTGTAAATTGGCGCTGTAAGAATATATACATATAAACAGAGCTGAAGGGAACTGGACTAACAAGGACTTCCTGGGGGGACTGATGTGTCCAGACTTTCCTGCAGAAAGCTTCATTATAACACGCATGGAAAGCCAGAATCTTGACTTCACATCCTGTAAGTTGTCGTTAGATCAGCTTTTTAGTATCTGTGTCATGTTTTTAGACAAAGTAAATTCAGGACTTTGTACAGAACAGAGTATTTCCGGACCGGCTCAGGTAGAACGTTGCAAAAAATATTCGCTCATCTTGACCCATTAAATTCTTTCTATTTCTTTCTTTCTTTTTTAAAATATGTTTCAGATAATATGAATAAAACTGCATAAACAAAATGGAAATATGCAGATATGACTACCTACTCAGAACTGGAGATATTTTTAATAAAAAAATCTATCAGGGTTTTGTACATTGTTCTAAAACTACATTTTTAAAGAGTTCTTTTAATGAGGTGAGCGAGGTTTTTTGAGGTAATACTGGCTAGTATTTTTCAAAATGACTGGTATCTTGGTATTTTTCCATCCATGACTGGGTGTTAAAACCATTTTCAACTGAAGATGAAGAATTACTGGAGCAGTTTTGCTGAGAGTCCTCTAGCTTTCCCAGTTTAACGTGAGGCCGTGGAGGCTGGTAATCTTAGTTTGAAACAGTCTTTACACTAAAAAACTCCTGAGTCAAAATGCTGGGCTAAAAAGGGAGCAACTAATATCTGGGTTATTTCAACCCAGACATTTGAGTTATTGACCCAACCATTAAGTTAATAAACCAACTTGGGTTAAAATAACCCAACATTGTAGTCAATAATCCAACTTCTTGGTCAAATATTCAACCTGAAAATTGGGTAAAAAGAAAAAAAAAAACTTCTGGGTCAAAGCAAGCCAAAAATTTGTTGGACCTTTTTCACCCAGCAGTGGGGTTTTTAGTGTGTTGGCCCTCCAGTAGAGGTGATGCAGCAGATCGCTTGTGATCCCGCATCCTTTGTTTTTAAAACCAAAGTATCTCCAGGCAACAGACACATCATCATCTTCACCTTCAACATCTGCTGCAGCTTCACTTCCTGAACTTTCTCCGCCCGTTTCCTCTGCTCAGCATCTCCAACAACACAGCTGCTCTGCTGCAGGTTTAATGGTGCAGCAGTGAAAACAGTCCCCCCTCAACTTCCTGCTGCACCATCCTCCAAGCATCGTTTAGGTTGTTGAAACCAGTAACTGAATATCCAGCAATATGAACCAGTTTACCACCAGCACTGGTTTGAGCTTATTGATCAAGGTCCTTGTCTTGTGTTACCTCCTTGGATCAGTCTTTGGAGGGTTTTCTGTGATTCAAACTGGAATAATGGAGGTTCTTGGATTTCTTCTAGAGCAGTGGTTCCCTACCTGGAGTTCCTACCCCCCCGCAGAGCACAGAGGGCTGCCGAGGCTTGACTGACAAAGCCTGTGTGATTGTTAAAATTAAGACTATTTAAAAATGAAAGATTCTTTTATGTACCATATGACGATGTGCATAATTATTGGCAAAGACGTATTTGGTGTCAACTTTTCACAGTTCAGCTTGTAGCAAAGTTAAAAAAAGGTCAAATATTTACAGTAAAATATGATAATAATACTATCAGTGAGTCAGTCAGTCATTTTCTGTACCGCTTATCCAGCTATTTCAGGGAGAGGCGGGGTACACCCTGGAGGTCGCCAACACAGAGACATAGACATTCATAGACCATTCATCCCAGCTATTATTGATTTTACACTTGATATGGGATGGGGAGTGGAGCAAATCGGAGGGGGGAATCACCATAGGATGTTTGTTGGTTTATTCACCCCAGCCGGGACTCGAACCAGCGATCTTCTTACTGAGGCTGCGGTGCTAACCACCACCGTGTTTTATAATACTGATAAATCAAATTAAGAATATAAAATTGGATTATGATAAAGATGAAATAGAGGCAGACATGCCCATGAACTCATCTGCTTCCGGTTTTATCATTAGCATGTTCCGTAAACACGGAACATGCTAATGATTTTATGTGAATCAGGGGCAAACTTTGGGCGTCAAGCGCAATTTTGCATCTGACAATGTGTTTGTTCTGAACGCACCATTAGTGGATAAATGGGGGTCCTCTAAGACCGCTACACATAATTTCATAACGTGTATCCTTGACGTTTTCAAAAGCTAATTAGTAGACCACAATTGGTGCTTTCTATAAGTTCTGGTCCAGGTCCTGTGGTTCAGCGAGGAACATCCTGGTCCTGGTCCAGGTCCAGTGGTTTGGCGGGGTCAGTTCTGGTCCAGGTCCTGTGGTTCTGGATCCTGCAGGGAACCACTGCTCTAGCCGATCTTCAGGGGTCCGCTTTACCGTTTCTGGCTCTCAGCACAAGCAAACGCAGGTCTTTAATGAGCTTCTTCGGATCTCGAATCGTATTTTTATGAGATGAACTCTTGTACAGTTTCCTTGAATCAGCTGATTCTACAACCATCCCCGTAGTTCTCTGTGACTTCACACACTCTGACTTACTGCAGCTCGTTGAACTGAACTCGGGTAAATAAAAAGATTTTTCCACTGAGAGCCAATCAGAACCCAGATTTCTGCTTTTCAGGAGTTCATTGGTTGTATTATTGTGTGAATGCAGCAAACTCTGGTGGATTTGTCACAGTTTCCGTATGGATACAGCGTAGGTGTGAAGCAGTGACTTACACACCAAACCTGTTGTAGATAAGAGCTGCTTATGATAAACTTTCACCACCTGGTTTCATTCTGGACTGTTTAACGGCATCATGTCTGCAAACTGAACATGTCGAGCAGGAAAACACGTTTCTGTAAACCAGATTTATTTATCAAGCAACATCAGAGGATGGAAACAGCGTTAAGTTATAAATGAGACGCTCTCTGAAAGGACTGTTGGAAAGTCCAGCAAGTATTTATTTTTTAACCTTGTTTTATTTTCATGTCTCCATGCTTCTATTTTTGTAAAAATGTACATAAGTTGTTATTAAGATACTTCAGTCGTGTGTGAGATTTAAGTTGTTTAAATAATTCATGTCTCTATTTATTGAGTATCTTTTTTGTTAATAATATCCAGATGTGCTTATTTTCCCGCCATGCTGTTCGTCTGTGTTCAGATATTTGTGATAATATATAAATGATAAATATTCACCTGCTCCTCTTTTTTGTTTCATTATTTGACTGATAGTTTGGAGCTTGTTCTGTAGCACTTTCAGCTCAGCTCACTTGATGTCTGTTACCAAAATGAATCATTTTGAGGATGTAAATCCATCTCAGTTCCAGGTTGCAGAACATCTGTTTTTATAGTTTGTGTTTATTCTCTAATGCAGTCTTGCTTATTCTCATTTACATCAGGAGTGAAACGAACTTGTAGACAGCAACATGTTAAAGACGTGTTCAGCTGCACACGTGGGGATAAAAATCCTGTGGTGGATCACACTGATTACAGATGAGCAAGAATAAAACAGTTAAATTCAAACACGTACAACAGATTTATTCATTTAGTTTCAGTTTACTTCAGCTTAATTTATTTTTTTAAAACAAGACAGGTATTATTAGTAAACATAAAACTTTAAATATTATATTGTTTTTAGTTTAGTTTAGGTTTTGTTTTTCTCTTTTTAACCTTTTGTATATATATTATGTTGGACCCCAGGAAGAATAGCGGTAGCTTTGGTACAGCTATTGGTGATCTTAATAAACTAAACTAAACTACTGTATAATATAAAAGGTTAGGGCTTAATTAATTTCCATCTCTGGTCCCTTGGCAGATCAAAACAATACAGCAGTAAAATAAAAAATAATGAGATGGAAATAAAAATGATAGTTATGATCATGATATATATATATATATATATATATATATATATATATGGGGTGCAACAATACATGTACTGTATTCGTATCGAATTGTGTTAAATAGAGGTGTGTGTTGAACCGTGACCACCATGTGTCGAATATTAAACAATACAGAATTTTTCATTTATTTCATCAACTTGTCTTCAGAAGATGAGCCCTGTGTTGAAAACTTGGTGGATCTGCGTTAAACTACTCGTTTTTATATTGAAAAAATATAGAACTGTAATACCAAAGAAGCGAACCATGAATTTTTTGTATCGTTGCCCCCCTTATATCTCTATATATTTATCTATCTATATAGATATAGATAGGTATATACATATCTATATCTATATATAGTTATATATGTAAAGTCGTCCTCAAAATTATTCATACCCTCAAATTAAAGAGTTAAAATTCTATAAAAAATTATGACATTGATTTTGAATTGTGGTTTGAAAGAAATATTATAGACAAACACTCAAAAAAATAAAACAAGTAAACAAGCATGATGGGGCCCTGAAGCTAAAATTTTGTTGAGCAAAATTTTGAGACAATCACTGCAATCAGGTGTTTTCTCTAACGTTCAAAAAGAACTTCTACACCTGTTGACAGGTATTTTGGTCCACTGTTCATAATGGGAAAGCTAGACATCATGCTGCGATCCAAAGAAATTCATCAAAAAATTAGAAACAAAGTAATTGAGATCTATCAGTCTGGAAAAGGTTCCAAAGCCATTTCTAAAGCTTTGGGACTCCAGAGAACCACAGTGAGAACCATTATCCACACATGGTGAAAACATGGAACAGTGGTGAACCTTCCCAAGAGTGGACGTCTGACCAAAATTACCCCAAGAGCACAGTGACGACTCATCCAAGAGGTCACAAAAGACCCCAGAACAACATCCAAGAACTGCAGGCCTCACTTGCCTCAATTAAGGTCAGTGTTCATGACTCCACCATCAGAAAGAGACTGGGGGGCAAAAATGGCTGCATGGCAGAGTTCCAAGACCAAAACCACTGCTGAGCAAAAAGAACATAAAGGCTCGTCTCAGTTTAGCCAGAAAGCATCTTGATGATCCCCAAGACTTTTGGGAAAATACTCTGTGGACTGAAGAGACAAAAGTTGAACTTTTTGAAGGTGTAGGTCCCATTACATCTGGCGTAAAAGTAACACGGCATTTCAGAAAAGGAACATCACACCAACAGTAAAATATGGTGGTGGTAGTGTGATGGTCTGGGGCTGTTTTGCTGCTTCAGGACCTGGAAGACTTGCTGTGGTAAATGGAACCATGAATTCTGCTGTCGACCAAAAAATCCTGAAGGAGAATCTCCGGCCATCTGTTGGTGATCTCAAGCTGAAGCGCACTTGGGTTCTTCAGCAGGACAATGATCCAAAACACACCAGCAAGTCCACCTCTGAATGGCTTAAGAACAACAAAATGAAGACTTTGGAGTGGCCTAGTCAAAGTCCCCACCTGAATCCCATTGAGATGCTGTGGCATGACCTTAAAAAGGCGGTTCATGCTGGAAAATCCTCCAATGTGGCTGAATTACAACAATTCTGCAAAGATGATTGGAACAAAATTCCTCCACAGCGCTGTAGAAGACTCACTGCCAGTTACCACAAACACTTGATCACAGTGTTGATCAAGACCCCCCCCCCTTCAAAATAAAAATCTTCATTTAAAAACTGCATTTTCCGTTTACTTGTGTTATCTTTGACTCACATCTAAATTTGTTTGATGATCTGAATCATTTAAGTGTGACAAACATGCAAAAAAGTAAGAAATCAGGAAGGGGGGAAAAACTTTTTCACACAGCTGTATCTATATTCAATGGTATGGTTGACCTGGGAGTAGAAGTACCTCATCAACCAGGATCTAAATTAAGTCAAAATGTGTTTATTACTCGCATTCTAATATTTTTGCACATGAGGTTTCACATACAATCAGCGCATGTGGAGTCCAGTTTGTTCTGGTTTCAGTCTGGCATCGACGTTTCTGTCCCACACATGCTTTCAACTAAGGGATTGTTCAGTGAAAAAAAATGAATGCTTTTATTCCAGGAACATCCTCGACCTAATGGAAAATAAAATAAAACAACCATAAAGTGGATTTTCTTAAAGATGTCCCACATGAACTTTGCTCCATTTATCTCCTCTGTGATTCAGACCTGGTGGGGGGGCATCTATCTAACCTCCTTCCTTTAACACGTTCTGTCGTCCACTGAGACAAACCAGGACTCTATGTGGAGACACGAGCACGCAGAAGTGCCGATACCCACGTTCCAAATGTTCCATGCATGGACCGAGCTCACAGGTACGTGGACATCACTTTCATGTTCTGCAGAGAACGTCAGACTCAGCTCTGTATATGTTCTATATGAAGGTAAAAGCAGGTTTTTGTTTGTATTGACATAATATTGGCTGTCAGAGACGAGAACCTTCTAATTAATGCTGGACTCGAGGAGCTGAAACACAATCTGTGAGCAGGAAAGAGCTGCTGAGCTTTAGGCCTAATAAACTGCAGACAAACATAAACTGAAGCCAAAACTGAGATGGAAATGCTTCTTTATGAAATTACACTGATTGCTTCATACGTAACAGTATGTTGTATCATCTAAAAACAGACGATTAGTTTTTAATCATCAGTTTAAAGTGTGACGATAATGTCATTTATCTCTAAATAACTCCTCTGAGGTTGGAGAAGATGCTCCAGAATAACATCGGCGGTGATGTAAATGATCATATTAGACTGAAGATCACAGAATCTACAGAGGGAAGCCCACGTACTTGTAGACACAGTGTATCTGTCTATTTATCCTCCGAGGGCTTGTTTACATGTTGAACTCATCGATGAATCATCGGAGGGAGAGATTTCTCTCTCACTGGATCAGAGCTGCTGAACTGAGGCAGCTTTTATTCTCAACACATCGCATGATTCCACCGACATGTTCAGCTACTTCTCATCTAAACCAGGATTTACGCTTCATCAGGTTCTGGTCCGACCCCTTTTTCCTCCAGAACTGCTTTCATTTCTGGTGTCTTAGATCCAACAAAGTGATGGTAACATTCATCAGAGGTTTTGCTCCATATTGACATGATAGCATCACAGTTGCTGCATCCATGATGAGAATCTCTTGTTCCACCACATCCCAAAGCTGCTCTGAGATCTGGTGACCATGGAGGTCATCGGAGTACCGTGAACTCATCGTTATCGTCTGAGCTTTGTGACATGGTGCATCATCCTGCTGAAAGCAGCCATCAGAAGATGCCACTGTGTCATAAAGGGATGGACATGGTCAGCAGCAATACTCAGGTAGGCTGTGGTGGTTAAATCATGTTGGTACTAAGAAAATCTCCCCCACACCATTCCACCAGCAGCAGCCTGAAGCCTTGATCCGAGGCAGGATGGATCCATGCTTTCATGATGTTTCCAGCAGATTCTGAGCCGAGCATCTGAATGTGGAGCTGAAATGGAGACTCGTTTATTTATTTACATGTTTATTTATCAGAGACAAAACCCCCCAAAACAAAACAAACAAAAAAACTTTGCTTCAAGGAATCATGTACTGTAAACATCATGTATACAGATGACTTGTCAAGGTTAATTTACAACCTGGTTCCTGGGTCAGCTTCCAGAATGAAAAACAGATTTTTATAACAGTACATGATTAAAAATACTAGGACAATTAATAAGTGTTAAACAGGATCAGTGTTAAAATGACAGAGGAGGATTAGGGAAAAAAGTCAGAATTCTGACTTTAATCTCGGAATTCTGCCTTTTTCCTGAACATCAAAAGGGAAAAAAAATCAGGAGATTTTTTTTTTAATGTTAGAATTCTAATTCTTCCAGAACATTAAAAAAATGGATTTTTTTTTTCTAATTTCTAGTAATTTTTTTCGAAAATTGAAAAAAAAAACTTTTTTTTTTATGTTCTGGAAAAAATGTAGAATTCTGAAATTAAAGTCAGAATAAAAAAAAAACAAACGAAAGAACGAGATCGCGGGTACAAGCGGCCGAAATGAGTTTCCTCCGCAGGGTGGCCGGGCTCTCCCTTAGAGATAGGGTGAGGAGCTCGGTCATCCGGGAGGGACTCAAAGTAGAGCCGCTGCTCCTCCGTATAGAGAGGAGCCAGATGAGGAGGCTCGGGCATCTGGTCAAGATGCCTCCTGGACGCCTCCCTGGTGAGGTGTTCCAGGCACGTCCCACTGGGACCAGACCCCGGGGGAGACCCAGGACATGCTGGAGGGACTACGTCTCCCGGCTGGCCTGGGAACGCCTCGGGATCCCCCTGGATGAGCTGGCGGCTGTGGCCGGGGTGAGGGAAGTCTGGGCTTCCCTGCTTAGGCAGCTGCCCCCGCAACCCGATCCCGGATAAGCGGAAGAAGACGGTACGGTACGGTATAAAAAAAATATAAAAAATAAATAAAATCGGGAGATTTTTTTTTCCAATTTCTGAAAAAAAGTCAGAGATGTTACTTTTTCAGAAATTGAAAAAAAAAATCCAGAATTATTTAAAAAAAAATGTTGTGGGGGGGAAAAAAAAGTCAGATTTTTTTTTTCTTCAGTGGCCCTAATCGTCTTCCATATGAAATAAAGTGTAATATGTGAGAAGCAGGAAGCTGCTCAAGCATCAAAACAGAGAGAAATAAGAGAAGTTTGAAGTGTTTGCATGTGTGTGTGAGTCAATGTGTTATGGCTCAACGAGGAGGGACCCCAAAAATAGACTCACGACCACTTTTCACAGTGAAAGAGATGTTTAATTGTGAGGCTGAACTGAAGCAGGAGGGGGGCAAGAATGGGTGGCTATTCGGGGAGCCGCTGGTGGGTCCTTCCAGTGGGGTTGCTGGAGACGAGGAGCTGGAAATCTGAGGCGACAGGTGAGATACAGAATTCCAAGCAGACAGAGAATTCAAAAACTCAGATGCTGAGCAGCCGGACCGTTCGGTGACAGACGAAACAATCTGGCGGAGTCTGGCTGGAGAGCTGAGCCTTTTGTAGGAGCTCGATTGAAGATTTCCTCCAGCTGCTTCTGGGAGACTCCGCCCAAGCACACACACGGAAAGGGGGAGGGAACCCAGGGCGGGGGTGTCACACCAGGGGTGTGACACAATGTGCATGTTTGAGTGTAATGTTATTGCAGTCTATATTCACAGACTTGCTTCAGTCATTTCATAGTATGTGTGTTAAAAACCTTGAGTCCTCCATTTCTTGAGTAAACGTGGTGACTGCATAGTTGGCATCTCGCTATCGGACAGTTTCCACCTCCTCATCAGACCGGGCAACGTCGCAGATTTCCACAAAAAATCATATGGAACACATTTTATATAAAAATGTTTTTCATTTGGAAATAAAAGATTCAAGATTTAAGATTTTTGGAGTTCAATGAAAATAAATGATAACTGCACAGCCATAAAATGTATGATGTGTTTGTTTAAAGTTGATCCTGAAAATGAGCATTTTCTCAAAGCTGTTGGAAAATGATCATTTCTTCATTTATTTATTTATCTATAGGGTGCAGTGATTCATGAAAACGTGCAAACCAGCGTTGCTTTTGGCAGCCATCTTAGTCTTTGTGGTTTGGATGATTCTTCAATGTTTATTTGTTATAGTCACATTTTACTCATTTCTGTACTGTACGTGTCCTTATGTACAGATATTTACTTGTTATGGTGTCGCATAATAGTGACGTCATCAAAGCCGCCGCAGTAAAAATGTCTGTAAATAAGGACGAATCACCACAAAAAAGCCACTTCGAGCTCACAGGGGGGTCCGACTAATGTTTCCTAACAAAACATTGTTGAAATGAAGGCGTTTGTGGCAGATAATGCCTTATTTAGAGGCTGCGCACGGTTGCCCCATCACTTCCATTATATTGGACATACAGCTGTGTGAAATTTAAATGTGAGACAAAGATAACACAAGTAAACAGAAAAATGCAGTTTTTAAATGAAGATTTAAAAGAATAAGAAGAATAAACCTAATAACTGGTTGTTCCACCCTTGGCAGCAACAACTGTAATCAAGCGTTTGTGATAACTGGCAGTGAGTCTTCTACAGCGCTGTGGAGGAATTTTGTTCCACTCATCTTTGCAGAATTGTTGTAATTCAGCCACATTGGAGGCTTTTCCAGCATGAACCGCCTTTTTCAGGTCATGCCACAGCATCTCAATGCGATTCAGGTGGGGACTTTGACTAGGCCACTCCAAAGTCTTCATTTTGTTGTTCTTAAGCCATTCAGAGGTGGACTTGCTGGTGTGTTTTGGATTATTGTCCTGCTGCAGAACCCAAGTGCGCTTCAGCTTGAGGTCACCAACAGATGGCCGGACATTCTCCTCCAGGATTTTTTGGTAGACAGCAGAATTCATGGCTCCATTTACCACAGCAAGTCTTCCAGGTCCTGAAGCAGCAAAACAGCCCCAGACCATCACACTACCACCACCACATTTTACTGTTGGTATGATGTTCCTTTTCTGTTACTTTTACGCCAGATGTAATGGGAGCTACACCTTCCAAAAAGTTCAACTTTTGTCTCGTCATAAAGTCTCGGGGATCATCAAGATGCTTTCTGGCTAAACTGAGACGAGCCTTTATGTTCTTCACTTTTTCACACAGGACCATGGAGGTTTGGATTTTTCCTCCCCCTCACTAATAAAAATCTTCATTCAAAAACTGCATTTTCTGTTTACTTGTGTTATCTTTGACTCACATTTAAATTTGTTTGATGATCTGAAACATTTAAGTGTGACAAACATGCAAAAAAGTAAGAAATTAGGAAGGGGGCAAAAACTTTTCACACAGCTGTACGCTGATCTGGAGTGGATCTGAAATGTCTCCCAAAGGAATTCAAGTTGCACCAAAACTGTCTGGGTGAGTAAATGAACATATTTCATGCTAGAAAATAGGTCCAGATTGAAAAAAAATGAACTTCCCCTTTACATTTTGGCCAAATGTCTCGTCATTCTGACAATTTTTTCATCCTATGGTCGGATTAACGGTATTTTTTTGAAAAAAAAACAACCCAACATTCCGAAAATTCCTTTAAAAGCTTCAAGCACTGGAAGCAGCTCAGTGCTAAGGGGGCCTGAGTGGCGTACGGCAGCTTGTGTTGTAGCAAGATCTGTGTCGGGTCTGCTGAGGAAGACTAGCAAATGCCGCTTCCCCTCGGGGATCAATAAAGTATCTTTGATTTGATTTCAGGCCAGAGACACTGCAAGGAGACGAGGAAACATCGAATCGCCTTGTAAACACTTTGTTTAGCCCCACAGGGATTCTGAAAAGCATTTATTGAGGGGAAAAAGTTACAATGTAAAATAAAAGTTTAAAGTATTCACCCCTTCATAATCTTTTCTTTCTGACCACGATGTATTTCATAAAATATATGAACATACCTTTTATTCTTCTTGCAATACAGATAAATCTTGTCCGTTTTTTTTTTTATTTGTTGGCAGGCCCATCAGATAAATCTGTGAATTCCTAAAAAAATGAAGACCATTTCCATCTGGTTCGCACTGTCACGGTGAAGGCAGCAACCAAAAACACGTTTCCTTGTTCACAGTTTCCTCCGTCTTCACCCTGAGAATAGAAGAATCCCTGAACAGTCTTCACATCAGCAAACATCTTCCTCTTCACAGCTGCGCACTGAGGAAAGTTCATCTAAGTTTCTGCAGATTCTTTATTAACTTGCGACTTGCTGGTTCGATGTCTTGCATCACATCTGGTAGGTCAGACAGCACGAAGTGAAAGAGCCAGAAACTTTACGCTGACTGGGCAAAAAACACATTTCAAAAGTTCCAGACGATAGCCGAAAAAGACAGAAACTGATGAATGTTTCACGTCTAACGTTGACTTTGAGAAAGAGGAGAATGGATGGATGGCAAACTCTGTGGGAGAAAGTCAAACCTTGTTTTTCTCCATTCGAACGAAGTCGTACTGAAAAGAAAAACAGGTAAATCTGTGAATGTGTCCACTTCTGCTTCATCATCAAGAGTTTGGTTATGGAACAATCTGGATTTAACGTCTACGTCAGATTAAATGTGGTGATACTGTAACAGATTAAGGTGATTTCACACAAGTGATCCAGAGACTTAACTGGTTTTAGTTTATATTAATTTGGACACAATCGAGTTTATTTGTCAAGTGTTTGTGTTTTGAGCTGTTTGGTGGAAAACGTTGTGTTGCTGTTTTTTCCATATTCTGCTCCAGATGGAGTGACCCACTTACTGAGAAAGAGAGACAGAGAGAGAGAGAGAGAGAGAGAGAGAGAGAGAGAGAGAGAGGCACTGTGCCATTTCTGGTGACTAATACCCCCTTCACCCACACTTCGACACACAAACGCACACACTCGTAGAGCTGTATTGGTGAGCTCTTCGTCATGATGTTTAACTGTGTTTTTGCTCTCTGATGGTTCTGTTTGTTAAAAATAAAAATGGCTGTGAATAAATGAGTGTTGACAGGGAACATCAGTGTCTCCGACTGTTGTTTCATACGAGTTCTTTTAACTCAATGTTGCCTCTTAGACACAAACTGGCTCCCAATATAAGACAGTGACCTCAACTGTTTACTATAAATTGGGGTTAATAAGATGCTTTGTAATTAATTAATCTCATTAATTGCATTTTTATCTCATTATAAAAAATTGCCCCCTGAAAATAGCATTTTTTTTTCTTATCTAAATAAATTTTCAGGGATAACTGAATCAAATACTAGACACAGACATTAAAATAGTAAATTCCAGTGTTATTCTTGTCTGATCAAATTAATTTAATAGTATTTTAACTTTTTTTTTCCCCCCAATTAGAAAAAGAAATTAAATTATCTCTGGCCAGAACAGGCCTAAAGTTTAAGTATACCATATTAAACTGGCTGTTCTCTAATTAAGAGTCTATATTTTTTGATTGATTGATTGAGTCTACAACATGTTGCAGTACTTTTCATGTTTCTGTCATTAATAAGTGATGATCATTGGCAGCTTTGAGTTTTATTTTCAGGTTGATGGAGCAGAGGCATCTACTGTTGTCTACATCTAATGCTTCCTGCAGCCTTCAGTGTGTGATTGAGACGGGGGAGGGGCCTGTGGAGGGGGAGGGGCTTGTGGTAGCACCCGCAGCTAACAGAAGCAAGTAAGCAACACATTCTTCCAAGTCTGTATCCAAAACTTTTCACTTACACTAGGAAATCTTGGTAGACTTTTTGTTAGCTTTTTATACAAAAAAAGGAATCAGAGGGGTCTGAAAACTCTTTAAATACAGTATAATAACAAAGTCGCACAGTTTTGCCATGTCCGTCAGCATAATCGGGTGTACCGGAAAACTGGCCCTGACAAAGGTTCTGCTTTGCTGCTAATGCAAACTGAGATTAAAAGCCTTAGAAATTTTAAAGCACTAATTTTCTCGTAATTTATTAACCATAATTAACACATTAAAGTCCCACGCCTACTGTAAATATATCCATCCTCCATCCATCCA
This sequence comes from Atherinomorus stipes, assembly GCA_023101725.1. NCBI lineage: Eukaryota > Metazoa > Chordata > Actinopteri > Atheriniformes > Atherinidae > Atherinomorus > Atherinomorus stipes. Next base: position 46,340 of record JALJCO010008013.1, on the reverse strand, counting down.
TCCAGTTAGCAATTAGCCCCTACATGACACGACGTCACGGGTAGAGACAGTCGCGGTCGGCTCAATGATTTACATGTGTAACCAAAGCCGTGGAAAACATGAAAGATGCTCCAGAACAGCTGGAACTGGTGTGTGTGGTGGGATCATCAACCTGTTCAGTGTGATGATGCTGAGGAAGATGGGGACAGCAGACCTTACTGGTTAGAAGTGGACTGAAGAACTGTAACGCTGCGTACACACCAAACGCGATTTGGGCTTCAAAAACGTGCCTGATGCCCAGAATTGGACGCTGGGTCGCTAAAAAGTCAGATGCTTGATTACCAGCGTCAAGACGCCCCTGACGCGTGTCGAGGGATGTCCAGCCAAGAGAGGAGCCTCCCCTTTTTTTTTATCATTTCACTGGTCTGTTTGCACAATGACAGATGCAGTAGAGAGCGGCTCAGATTTACAGTATGTGATAAATAAAGCTAAGGAACGTCGTTATCGGGCGTCTCTGCTCCGTGTCTGGTTCACCAGATGATTCCAGGTGTTCTGAGTGTGATGAGTTTCATCATTTACTCCAGGAGCTGCGCTGACGAGGGGCGCTTTCAGCTTTCTGATCCGGTCCAGTTTAACGTCCCGCTGTCCCGATGCGGGGCAGCATTATAAGCCCAGTAAATCTCATCCGGACAGGAGGTCATCAAACCGCTGTTCAAACAACGGGACCGGACACAGATCAGTTTATCCTCCTCTGTCTTCAGAGAGAGGAGATTCCCCTGGTTCTTCTGGGTGTTTCCCGTCCTGTCAGAAAAAGTGTGTGTGTGTGTGTCATGACATTGAGTTGCTCTGATTGGTTGACGCCCCGCGTCAAGACGCCAAAGTTCAGATTTTCCAACTCCGGCATCTGCTGCCATTGACATGTAACACGCATCGAACGCTCAAAATCTCCAAACTTGATGCATATAACTACTCTAGACGTGCTGCGCCTGACACGCGTAACGCGCCATAGAGATTTCAACGCCTCCTGGACGCGCGTCGGCCATTAACTTCGCATGTAAACCTGATGCCCTTGACACCCAAATTGCGTTTGGTGTGTACGCACTGTTATGCAGGCGAGCCTGTTTCTATTACATAGATCATCATGAAGAATGTTTTGGTTTCTAAAACATGGCAAAAAAAATGTCAAAATCATGTCATCAGCACTTTAAATATATAAATATTCAATCAATCAATCAATCTTTATTTATGAAGCGCTTTTCCAGCAGGTTACGCGACTCAAAGCGCTTTACAGTTTAAAAACATTCCCGCCCGCCCGCTGCCCCCCCCCCCCCCCCCCCAAAAAAAAAAATTGAAAATCCCCAACTCAAGTACATCGATCTACCTGAAGCTGAGTACAGATGGAAAAAGTGAGGGAACCCCATCAGAGGAGCCGTCTGCACCGGGGCGGCACAGCAACCGTAACCGCAGCGGCCCAGGTGCCCAGGGGAGGTGTGATGGAAGACCAACCCCCACCAAGGCACCAGTGATACTGCATCCAATCGGCCAACGCCACCCCGGACAGACGGCACCCACGAGGAAAGCACCGGAGAGACCTAAGGACCCAGGAACAATAAAAGTAATAAGAATTTATGAAATGCATTAAAACATTGAATAGAAACATCTAAAAATGCCCAAACAGCAATAAACAGCAATATTATCATGCATCAGCTGTGAAAGTAATTAAAAAACATCTGCTACTAGAATCTGATGTTATTGTGATAGGGATAACAGGGATAACACCCCTGTGTTATCGTTGAATCATGCACACTTCCCTGACTGGGAAGTGTGCACTCCCAGATTCTCACCTGGGAGTGTGGGGATTGAGTCCCACCGGGCCCTCATTGCATACCTTGCCGTGTGTGTTATTCACACTAAAAACTCCTGGGTCAAACTGCTGGGTTAAAAAGGGACCGACTCATTTCTGGGTTATTTCAACCCAGACATTTGGGCTGCTGACCCAACTTCTGGGTTAAAATAACCCAACACTTTAGTCAACATAACCCAACTTCTGGGTCAAATATTCAACCTGAAAGTTGGGTAAAAAAAATAACCAATTTTCTGGGTCAAAGTAACTCAGAAATTAGTCGGTCCCCTTTTTAACCCTGGTTATTTTTGACCCAGGAGTTTTTAGTGTGTATGGGATTAAATCTAGTTAGGTAAAGGAATAGGATGGTACAGCTACGGACTGGTCCACACTAACGTTGACATGCTATAGTCAACCTTACTAATGACTCGGAGTTAACGATACTCCGGTTTTAGTTGTATAAACAGTTATTTTCAGCTTCAGTAACGTAAAACGATTCATCTATTTTACTGGGGAATTTTGAGGCAATTGTTTTCCTGACTTATTTTAAGTGAAGTGAACTTATTAGATTTTACAGTGCGGTTGATGCTGAAATGATTAAAAGGAGAAAACTGTCTACAGATTCGCTCGTAGAGTCAGATTATAGAATGAATAGAAACCTGGAGAACAAGAACATCTTATGTAAATCGGATTAATTTCAGCCTCATGCTCTGGAGCCAACGTAGGTCAGACGGCTGGAAGGTACCAGCGGTGAACCCTGCCCCCCAGCACCTGAAGGGATGCTGCTGTCTCCTCTAGTCAGGCGTCTTTTTTCATAATTCAATCCTACTGCCTCGTTAAATATTCATGAGACTCACCTGAGGCTCCAGTGGGTCAACCGGCTGCCCAGCGCCGCACTGTCACGCTGAGGTGACAGCAGCTTTCTTGATGGAAGTGGCTCTCAGGGGGAGAAATGATACAAAATGCTGGATGTCAGTCAGCATCTGACGGAGGAGGGAGATGTGAGTATCTGACATCAGCTGACTGACAGCAGAGTCTGCTTCACCTCCTCAGTCAGGACTAGTCGTCTCATCACCTGCATCAATCTGCTGCTTTCACAGGCTCTGGCTTCTCAGGATGAAGAGTCCAAACCTGGTCAGGAGCATCCCTTAACATCACAAGACCACACTCAAATTATGAGTTTATGACACAGCAGAAAATAGGACTCAGTTTAAGGTGTTAAACTACTGGATTAAATGTTTTATTTACCCAGAAACAGCAGCAAAGTCTCACATCGACCGTTCATGACCAACAAAGTTGCAGCAACTGTGTGATGTTATATTGAGCAAAATCTCCGAGGAACGTTTCCAACACTTAGTATGTTCATATATAACAATAAAAAGAATTCACGGTTTCAGTTCAGTACTTTACTGTCACGATTAGATTTAAAAACATTTTCATGCTTTTTTTTAACCCAATATCCTTTAGTCCACAGCATATATATATATATATATATATATATACGTATGTGTGTGTGTGTGTGTGTTAGAGATGTTCAATCTTGGCTTTTTTTTATTGATATCCGATATTGTGCAACTCCTAATTTCCACTATCTGATATCAACCGTTACCAATATTTGCAGACAACTGTGAGGTTGTATCACTCATATTTTAAGAAATACAACTATATTTTGTTTCAAGAGCAAAGATCCCAAAGGATAAGTTTCTTTTTTTTATTCTGGACCTTATTTTGAGGAGTTTATACGTGCATTCACTTATCAGTAAGATTTCTGTATCACTTTGACTCCTCTGGAAGATATTTCATTGAGTCTCCCTTCGGCGTGCATCCATGTAATGGGAGCGATGGGGCAGCCCCTCTATAAGGCATTATCTGCAGCAAAACGTCTTCATTTCATCAATACTTTAACGAATGAATGAGTGCTTGTTGTCTTGTGAATCCAGAGTTTTGTGGGTTGAAGTTTGCCAGTGTCTGGGTAGCAAGCTGCTCTTCTTAGCTGTATTGCAGCAGTGCGCATCGGGTCGTGCGTGGCCTGTAGAGTGCAGAGAAACACCCCAATAACTCACAGAGAGTTAAACTCCTGGAAATAAGGTCCACTCTGCTCTGACAGCAAAGATCCCAAAATAGCCTTAACTCAGCCAGAGGAGTTCATTTTGGACATCTGGCTGCCAGATATCAGATACTAGCAGGTATTAGCCAACATGTGGCGAATTATAATGTTTCTGACAACCTGTAACTTAACCAACAACCTAAAACCAGACATATTATAAGCAGCTTCAAAGCAAGTCAGTCTGTAGCCAGGGCCGTTTCAAGGAATTATGGGGCCCCAAGCAAAATGAACTGGAAGGGCCCCCCATCCCAAAAAGAATGCTGCAAACATAGTATTTTTTACATTTTAAAAATTTGAAAAAAGAACGCAACCACCCCCATACCATAATAAAAAAATTATAGGATTACTTTTTATTAAATGGCCGACCATAGCAGGGGGGAACACACTCTGATGGAAACCGCGTAATGGGAATGGAAACGTCCAAACAGGCCCTGTCCTTGACCCTCCACTGCCGGCTGACTACTGTCAGTTGCAGGTATCTCAACGAGAAAAGCTTAAAAAGTGGGATTTTCAACTTCTGCATGGCCAATCTTAAAAATCCCAACTGCATGAGGAAGTTCGTGTCTAAAGTAAGGAGGGACTATGGTTTGGAGGCAGTTTTGGATCTCCCCTGTGAAGCTGAAGGTTTCTTTCCCCAATTGCAATATCTCAGCTAGAAAAGCTTAAAAGTGGGATTTTCAACTTTTACATGTCCAATCTTAAAAATCCCAACTGTGTGAGGTAGTTTGTGACTAAAATAAGAAGGTAATATGGTATTGGAAGCAGTTTTTGGCTCTCCCCTGTGAAGCAGACGTTTTCTTTAGCCAATCGTAATATCTCAGCGAGAAAAGCTTAAAAGTGGGATTTTCAACTTCTGCATGTCCGATCTTAAAAATTCCAACAGTATAGTGTAGCTAGTGTCTAAAATAAGAAAGAAAAGTGGTTTTGAAGCAGCTTGGGTCTATGTAACTGCTTGAGTGCTGCCCGGTTAAAGCCACGGTGTCTTGGGGCCCCAGTCCAGCTCGGGGCCCCAGGCAATTGCTTGGTTTGCTTGCCTTGTTGCAACGGCCCTGTCTGTAGCAGCAGCAGCTGCTACAGACTGACTTGCTTTACATTCAATAGAACAAGATTTCATAATGAAACAAAGTGATCTCTCAACATTTCTGACACAGATATTTTCCAATATCATGTTTTAATGCCAGTATTGGTCGATAATATCGGACATACCTCTGATACACACACACACACACACATATATATACACATATATATATATATATATGTGTGTGTGTGTATACAGCGGGGGGAGGTGTATTGAACACGTCAACATTTTTCTCAGAAAATATATTTCTAGTAGAGCTATTGACGTGAAATTTTCACCAGATATCGGCAACAACCCAAATAATGCACACATACTATAAAATCCCAACATCTATAATCATAAATTAAGTTACAGTATGTGTAATATAGTGAAATGACACAGGGAAAAAGCATTGATCACATGAAAAAATGGACGGACAAAAAGATCTGGAAAGCCAAGAAAGCAGCTGGAGTCTGTCAGTATGTAGAAAGTAATCCTGCTCTTTATCAGTGCAAAGTAATATCAGCTGGTTTAGTCCTGATTGATGCCTTTAAAAAAGTTTCTCATCATCAAGGTGTCAGACAAGAAGCATTGCATGATGGGTAAAAGCAAAGAGCTTTCTGAAGACCTACACAACCTTATTATTGCAAACACACTGAAGGCATTGATTCCAGGTGCATTTCTAAAGTTCTAGTGAGCACCACTGGGACCATCATCCGGAAGTGGAAAGAACACGGCATGGTCATGAAGCGGCCACAGCCAGGTGTTCCTCACAAGATTTCAGACAGAGAGTCAGAACAATCATCAGAAAGGTTCTCCAACAGCCCAGGACCACTCGTGGAGAGCTTCAGAAAGACCTGGAACCAGCAGCTACAGTTGTTTCAGAGACAACAAGAAGTAATGCACTCAACCGCCATGGCCTTCATGCACGCACACCACGCAAGACTCCATTTCTGAAGAAGAAGCATGTTGATGCTGGTTTGAAGTTTGCAACACAACATCTGAACAAACCCATGACATTCTGGAAAACATAGTCTGGTCAGATGAGACCAGAACTGAACTCTTCAGATGTCAGAAGGCACAACATGTTTGGAGGAGAAATGGCACCGCACTTGAGTACAAAAACACCATAGCAACAGTGATGTTTGGAGGTGGGAACATCATGGTGGGGGCTGTTTTTCAGCATGTGGTACTGGCAGACTTCATATCACTGAAGGAAGAATGAATGGAGAAAAGCAGAGAGACATTCTGGACCAGAATCTGCTGCATCTGCAGCTGCTGAAGATGAAAAGAGGCTGGATCTTTCAGCAAGACGACCGTCCCACCACACAGCCAAGAAACACTCAACTGGTTTAAAGGAGTCATCACCGGGAAATCCCACTTTTTCACGTTAAAACATGTGTATTGGAATAGGGCCTCAGTTAAAACGTGCCAGATACTCCAGAGAGTGGCTTTGTCTTTGAATGTGGGCTCTCTCTTCTAACCAGAGTCTAGCTAGCCTCTTTAGCACCACCTGAAATAAACTGATTACCTGCTGTGGAGTAGCGTTTAATGACCAGCTTTGTCAGAGAGGAGGATGATTATGATGGCGAGCAAGAAAAAAAAAAATCTGACGTGCTGAGTTGCTTCAGCAGAAATTCAGCAGTTTTCAGTACTGTAACAATGGACTGATCGACCAGGGACCAGTGGATCATATTTATCAGTGAAGATGTGCAGTCGGTAAGTGTTGCCGCTTGTGTAACTTATCTTTTGTGTAAGAGACCAGTAAACGATGGTAGACAAGCTGCTAATGTAGCTACAAAAGCTAACACAGTTGTTGCTGTTTGGTTAACTTCACGTCAGACGTTTGCTCCTTATATCCATCAGAGTCCAGCCCTTTTTCTCCGCGGATCCTCTCTATCAACCGTACCGTTACGTTTTTATCACGTTTTTCTCTGTTGGGACATCATTTCCTTCACCTGCTCTGTCCTGATAAAACTTTGCTTTGGCTTTGACGTTTGCCTTGTGAACGTGCTTACAGACAGCTCTAATTCTTGTGCGTATTCTCGCAACAAACAAAAGTTGGAGATAAAAAGAGGTTAAAATGAGCTCATAAAATTTTCCTCCCACGCAACAATAATTAAAAATCCATTTGAAGATAATTTAAGATGGATTGTGTATGTCAAACACTAGGATATGACACCTTTAAGAAATAGAAAATAAAGCTGCAAGAATTGTCCTGTCAATTGAATCCATCTGAAAATCTTTGGAAAGAACTGAAGGTGCAAGTTCACATAAAAAAGCCTCGGAACGTTGAAGGTTTGAAGGCAGTTTGTGTGGAAGAATGGACCAAAATCACACCTGAGCAACGTATTTCACTGGTTTCTCCATACAGGAGGCGTCTGGAAGCAGAAATTGCCAACAAAGGTTTTTGCACTAAGTATCAAACAAATTTCAGTAAGCATGTTCAATACTTATTCCCTGTGTCATTTCATTATATTACACATAGCTTCATTTATGGGCATAAATGTTAGGATATATTTGCATGTGTGCTTTACTTGAGTTGTTGCCAACATCGGGTGAAAATTTGATGTTAATAGCTCTGCTAGAAATATATTTTCTGAGAAAAATGTTGACGTGTTCAATACTCCCCCCCCCCCCCCCCCGCTGTATATACAGGTACACGTACACATAAATACATACATACGGTATATGTATGTGTGAGCATGTGCATAAATGAGGACATCAGCTTTGTTATTGGTGAACTTCTCTCTGTTTATCGCTCCATCCCTTCATCCCTCTCTCTGTTGATGTTGTTGGCTGACTCAAAGAGTTACCGCCTGTTACATAACGCCACACAAAAACACTGAAAGTTTTCAGCTGTTGCTTTGTTTGGAGTTTGGAGTTTGATGTTGCCGTGGCAACGCCGACTGGAAACAAAGGCAGATGAAGAAAATGAGACGACAAGCGTGTCACAGGCAGGAGACTGTAAAACACATCTGTAAACATTCAGGAACTGGAAGTCTTTATTCAGCTGTGAGGACTGCTGGGGTTTGTTTTCCTCCATCCCAACACTTCATAGACTCTCATGACTCTGCTGCACTAAAACGCATGAAACATCAGATTTTAATCAGATTTTAAATAAATAAAGTGTATGAATGAAGAGATGAAGGGATGAGGATGAGTATGGCAGATATTGCAGCATAGATATTTTAGGAGCTGATGTATTATACAACCAACGCTTGTTTTTAACTGTTTTCCTTTTGCTTCAAACCAACGGATTCGATCTGATGTTGAAAAACATTCATCACAGATTTAGAATAATTCTCAGATCATCGTAGCTCTGACACTGATGGAAGGATGAAGGAGTGATGTTTGCAGGGATAGAGGGATAGATAGATGAAGGAATGTATTATTGGCTCTGTGGTTGTTTGAGGGTGACTCAGATGCTCCGCCCACAGATTCGCTGAGTCACCATGAACCGCCAAGTACTTCATGAGTGTGTGTGTGTGTGTGATGTACCTGATTTAAATGTCAGTAAAGTGAGAATCTGTCTCTTTCTCACTGTTTTTTTTCCCCCTTCTCGTCTGATTGGTGGATGTGACTGAGCGGTTACAGCAGGAACACACGCTTTAATCATCTGACACGTAACAAGACTCTAACTCATCTACCTCCACGCTGGTGCGATGTTCAGGAGCGTTTTAGATTTCTGTTTATGCTCTACTACGTTTCCCAGACATCCTGCTGCTTACCTGCATTCATCTGATTTGGATTGAGATGAATCACTTTTCTGCTTCATCCTGGTGTGTTTACAATGCTATCTTCTGATGATTTTCTACTAAGAATGGGCATATCCCTGGAGTTGATACTTTGATACCAGTCAGACAAAATATCAGAATCAATACTTTTTTTAGTATCAAGATACCATTGTACAGACACAAAACATGCCGTTTCTTTTTACTTCTGAAAGTTTTAGGCAATGAAATTATGTGAAAGACAGATTCTAGCTTCTGCGTGACATGATGGTGGTAGCCTATCAGATGTCATGATGATGCTGCTGCTGTTAGTGATGATGATGATGTCATGGGATTTTTCAGAGGTTTTTATTGCACATTATGTTTTGGTGAATTTGTAATATTGTCATTACATTTTATATTTGAACATTTTCCCCTGAATGAATTGAAATACTCTTAACCTGTATTTAAAGGTAGAGTCCGGAGTTTTCCATGTTTTTTGTTTGTAAGCACTATTCAAACTGAGAGCCCCTCCCCTCGGGCTAATGGCCGCATCGCTCTTCTCCTTTAAAGCTCCAAAGTGGGTGAAAGCCAAACCAATATTAGCCCTGGTTGTCGAGTGTGCATCTAAAGCTCTTTTCATCGCAAAATACTTCCTTTTCTTTGCTGCATCTACTATTTTTATTGAGAATTAAAGTAAATCTAGTGTTGGCTCCAGTCAACGTTTAAAAAAAAAGTTTGGTCCAATCAACGACTTCATCCCAGAGACTGTAAAAAAAAAGGGTATGAACATTCTGCTGCGTCACCCATTAGTTTCTGATGAGCTAAAAGTGAAACTAGTTGGGTGTTCCCACCATCGCCATTTTCGTCGTGTGTGTCGTCACTCCCAGAAAATACAAAAATGGGCAAAGAGCAACCTCCAGGCAAATGATTGACAGCCAATGTACTCTGGGCTAAATGCTAACTGAGCTAACTCATAGCTAACAGGAGCTAGCAAACATTAGCCCCCTAAGCAGCGGAATAAAGGTGAGGCATGTTTGGACTTGATGCTAGCTGGCTAAAAAACGGCGTTGTACTACTCTGCTGTAGACTGACACCTTACCGAGAGCAAACAAGGGGCCAGGGTGCGAACCACGGGGGAGCTGGGGGAGCTACAGCTCCCCGTAAAGAAACATGAGCTCCCCTAGAAAAACGATTTGTGAAATTTTGGGGGAGCTCTATGATACAGCCTTAAAGCATGTTGATTTCTCTCATATTCACCATAGCCTATATTATTCTGATGGGATAATTATCATGGCTGCAGCATGGCGGTGCTGCAAGTTAAACTTCTCCTACATTACAGTAAATAAGGGATGCCCGATGAGGTGTCCATTGACTTTGCAGAGGCAACCTCCCACCGCTTCATGTCAGACGGCTCACGCCTCCACGTCGTCTAGCTGATAGGACACCTTGAAGGGCATGTTATACCATGGTCACATAAGCCCCGTTTCCACCCGCAGGTCTGGGTCGGGTCAGGTCGGGCCAGGCCGGATCGGGTGGGTTTTGGTACGGATGTGTTGATTTCACGCTGCGTCCCCACAGCAACCTGTACCCTTACTCTGGAGGCGCTGGACAGCACTGCTACGTGATCGCGTGACATCATCGCTGTGCAACGCTGTTTAACCAAAACACCGCGCCACGCATGACATAAACAAAAAAGGAGTCACCCCAGCTTTGTTTTTACGCTTGGTCACGCGGGAAGTGAGATTTTTCAACAAATCAATGTATTGCTTTGTGTTAGCTCCGCCTCTTTGGTCCGGATCGGTTAGATCAGTACCCCTACCGAAGGGTGCCAAAAAAGTAGGCCGGGTCGGGTCGGATATAAGGGTACCCGTCCAGGTTTTTATCTGTGGAAACGCAAAAAAACGTGGACCGATCCGGACCGACCCGACCCAGACCCGCTGGTGGAAACGGGGCGTTAGCCTACGAAAGAAATAAATATCAAATAAATTCTTAATATATTAATGTTGTTTTTTACCGTTAAGATCGTAAGTTTTTCCACAAGAAGCGGCTGAACGGACTATTTAACGTCTCTTGTTGTGACGCGAAAAAAAGAAACCGGCTCCCCCGAAGCCCACGGTATGGTTCGCACACTGCAAGGAGCCAAATAACAGCCACCGGTCGGCAGGACGACATCCGGTCTGCCACCTGTCAATCAAAATGACACGCCCCTAATTATGTGTAATTTCAAGATTACATAACATCTAAATGGATGAGTTATAAAAAAATCAAGTCTAGCGTTTATTTTCAGGGAAACTCCGGATTCTACCTATAAGTTTTTTGATAATTGAAAGAAGTTATTAATCTTATTTATGTTTACTTTCTCTTCAGTATTATTTATTATTGTTTTAAAAACACTTCTTTCCAATACACTGTTCTCAACTTTTATTTATATTTAATATTGCCCTTGCATTCAAGATATTAATACAAAATTATCTGTATTGATGAAAAAATTCCTTAAACTACTGGTATTGTATCGACAGGAAAAATTTTGGTATCACCCATCACTATATTCTACAGGGTTATTCAATTTGGTCCTATGAGGGCCGCAATCGGGTTTTCCATGTCTCCCTGCTCTAGTTAACAAGTCATTGTGCAGAGCTTGATTGGCCAATTGATCTATTTAACTTGAATCAGAATCAGTTAGAGCAGGGAGAGATGGAAATTCTGCTGGATTGGCCCTCATAGGACCAAATCGAGTAACCCTGTTCTACGCAGTAGATGGAGGATCCTCAGAGTCTGAGGAACATTTTTCTGAACTTGTTCCACAGCTCTCAGATTGGTGAACCTCTGTCCATCTCCCATCTCTGAAATGCTCCTTTTATAAGCAGTCATGTTACTGACCTGTTGCCAGCTAACATGATTAGATATTTAAGTCACCTCCTACTATTATTTTTCCAGCCTTTTGTTGCTCCTATTCTAACTTTTTACAGACGTGTTGCCGTATCAGATTCATGAAATGGTAAAACGTCTCATTTCATCACCTGATATGTTTTTTATGTTCTACTGGGAATAAAATAGGTGTTGGTGAGATTTGGAAATCATTGTATTCTGCTTTTATTTGCATTAACACATCATCACGACTTTTTGGAGTTGGGGTGGAATGACTGATAATAAAGGAAATGCACCTTCATAGGCATTTAACATGACTTCTGTAGTCCAACCATTCAGTCCATCATGAAGAATATACCTCATGTTCACTGGGTTTCTGGCCCCTCATCATCATGGATGCTAAGAAAAATGTACTTGGGATAATTTTGTCTGACATACTAGTGTCCAAATGTGGCAGAGGAACTTTGGTTGTCACTCTTGACCAAACTTTCTGTGCTCTCTCCGTCCTTTATTTAGTCATCGCTCCTTCCTGTCTGTGTCTAATGAGCTCAGACTCGGAGGTTACGTAAAGCTTCTGTCTCAGCGACGCGGCAGCAGAGGGGTCCGGACAGGTTCGCTCCACGGCTGTCACAGCTCGTCAGAAGCAGCCACGGTGCCGCGCCATGACCGCTCTACCCCGCTGTGGAAGTGACAGTGCTCACAGTCTATCTGCTCTCAGCCTCTACCTTCAAACTGTTACTGTCCATTTCTGAGTCTTTAAATAAAGTTTGACAAGGGGGGCTTAGGACACACATTCCTCGCCAGGTGGAGAAATACAGGTAAAATGAAGAGGAAGGAGTTGACATGGAGGGATGAAGAGGAGGATAAAACAGAGATGAAAGGGGAATAGAAAGAATGGATAAAGGAGGGAAATAGCAAATATTTGAGATGGGGAAGGGAAAGGATGGAGGAAGTGAAGGATAACAGGGTGTATAAACGAAGGGAGGGTAGAAGGAGGGATGAATGGATGAGGAAGGAAAGAACAATGGTCAGAGAAGCGCTGAGGAGGATGGGTGGGTGGATGAGGGGGAAAGGATGGGTGGGGGGAAGATTTATTGATGAACAGGTTAGGAAGAGAGAGAAAATGAAAGAAAAGATGTCAAGGGATGGACAGGTGGATGAAGGAGGGGAAGTGACCTGCATGAAGAAGGGGAAGAGGGAATGGGTTAGGAAAGAGGATAGATAAAAGGATAAAAGAAAGAGGAATGTTAGTGAGCCTTAATGAAGGAGGTAAAGAATGATGGTTAGACAAGAAAGGGGGAGAAATGAAAGATGTAGGAGCCTGAGAATGGATGGATGGATGGATGGAGGATCTGTGGACAGATGGATGAATGCATGGATGGATGGATGGATGGATGGATGGATGGATGGATGCATGGATGCATGGATGGATTGATGGATGGATGAATGCATGGATGGATGGATGGATGAATGATCTGTGGATGGATGCATGGATGGATGCATGGATGATGGATGGATGCATGGATGATGGATGGATGGATGGATGAATGATCTGTGGATGGATGGATGGATGCATGGATGCTGGATTAATGGATGGTGGATGGAAGTATGGATAAAAATGGATCCATAAATGGATGGATGGATGAACAGAAGGATGGATGCATGGATGGATAGAAGGATAGATGCTTGGATGGATGGATGGATGGATGGATGGATGGATGGATGGATGGATGGATAAAAGGATGGATGCATGGATGGATGGATAGAGGGCTGGATGTTTGGATGGATGGATGGATAGAAGGATGGATGCTTGGATGAATGGATGGATGGATGCATGGATGGATGATCTGTGGATGGATGGATGGATGGACAGAAGGATGGATGCATGGATGGATGGAGGAAGAAGGATGGATGCTAATTATGGAGGAGGGACTGTAAGGAGGATGACTGTGAAAAAAGGAGGGGAGGGAGAAGGAGGAGGACGGGAGGATGGATGGACAAAAGAGGGGGGAGAAGGGACAGGAGGAGATGGAGTGGAGGAGGAGGAGGAGGAGATGCTTATGGATGGAGGAGAAAAGGAGGAGCATGGAGGAGGAAGAAGGAAAGCTAGGAGGAGTGGAGGACATGAGGAGGAAGAAGGAAAACTGGAGGAGGAGGAGGAGGAGGAGGATGGATGGATGGATGGATGGATGGATGGAGGATCTGTGGACAGATGGATGAATGCATGGATGGATGGATGGATGGATGGATGGATGATTTGGATGCATGGATGATGGATGGATGGATGCATGATCTGTGGATGCATGGATGCATGGATGGATTGATGGATGGATGGATGCATGGATGGATGGATGGATGGATGGATGAAGATCTGTGGATGGATGCATGGATGGATGCATGGATGATGGATGGATGGATGGATGAAGATCTTGGATGGATGGATGGATGCATGGATGCTGGATTAATGGATGGTGGATGGATGTATGGATAAAAAAAATGGATCCATAAATGGATGGATGGATGAACAGAAGGATGGATGCATGGATGGATAGAAGGATAGATGCTTGGATGGATGGATGGATGGATGGATAAAAGGATGGATGCATGGATGGATGGATAGAGGGCTGGATGTTTGGATGGATGGATGGATAGAAGGATGGATGCTTGGATGGATGGATGCATGGATGGATGATCTGTGGATGGATGGATGGATGGACAGAAGGATGGATGCATGGATGGATGGATGGATAGAAGGATGGATGCTTAGATTGATGGATGGATAGGTGATCTGTAGAGGATGGGTGATCTGTGAATAAATAGATGGATGGATGGATGGGTAGAAGGATGGATGGAACAATGGATGGATGGATGGACAGAAGGATTGATGGATGGGTGGATGGATGGATTGATGGATGGATGGATGGATGGATGATCTGTAGATGGATGGATGGATGGATGCATGGATGGATGGATGGATGGATGGATGGATGGATGGATGGATAGAAGGATGGATGCATGGATTGATGGATAGAAGGAAAATGCTTGGATGGATGGAGATGGATGGATGCATGTGGATGGAAAAAAGCTGGATGGATGGATGGATGGATGGATGGATGCTTGGATGGAATGGAAGAAGGAGGATGCATGGATGGATGGATAGAAGGAAAATGCTGGATGGATGGATTGATGGATGGATGCATGGATGGATGGATAGAAGGATAAATGCTTGGATGGATGGATGGATGGATGGATGCTTGGATGGATTGATGGATGATAGAAGGATGGATGCATGGATGGATGGATAGAAGGATAAATGCTTGGATGGATGGATGGATGGATGGATGGATGGATAGAAGGATGGATGCATGGATGGATGGATAGATGCTTGGATGGATGGATGGATCAGAGAGGACATGAAATGATGACATTGTCTTCAGACAACCCTCTGATGAGAACATCCAGCTCTCTCACCCAACAGGTCAGGATGTTGCTGCAGTCTACTCTTCCTCATCATCATCCTTACTGTCCTCCTCCAGCGTTCTCTCCGTTTCTTTCCCTCTAAACAACAACAGCAGCTCATTCTCTGGTCCAGAGCAGCAGATCTGACTGCGAGGACGTCGGCCCTGATTAAACCACACTGAAGTCTGATCTGAATTTAGCTCTGACCTCCAGGCCCAGCACACGGACGGCCTGAAGACCCGACGTCCATGCGGGGGGAGCAATCCCTCCCTGAGGGTCCTGTTAAACCTTAATGAGCTGAAATCTCATTTAGAGCTGTGAACTGAAGTGGACTTACCTGCAGTACTGCGCTGGTCTCTGATCAGCTCCTCATTTTCACACGTTTGGAGCAGCCCTGAATGTGAGAACACAAATGTCCAGATCTGACTTCATGAGGAGTTCAGTCAACCAGCACTTTCACATAAAACCTCAGCAGGTCCTCATTAGAGGTCAATAATGTACAATCTCAACTCTGAAAGGGTTAACGCAGGATAAAATGGAAATAATCATCATCTGATATGCAGTTCATGCTCTACTGGAAATAGAATATGGGCTGATGGAATTTGGAAATCATTGTTTTTTGTTGTACTTCCTTGCATGCTGCTCTCTACTCATTCAGATTTGAATGGACATCTACTATAGATATGACCACAGAGAAACTAAAGTAAATGAAGCATTACCAAGAGTCTGGGTGAGTTTAGATTAAAAAGAAAAGTTAGCTAAACAAAGAGCGAGCCAATATGGCTGGAAAGCAGAGAGCATCACACAGAAAGGAAGACCTGTGCCTGAGGAGACCCTGAACAGGGGAAATCTTATTTTTAAGAGAAAGAGAACAAATCAGCTGGCACAACAGAGATAAACTGTTTTCCACCGAACTTATGCTGATGTCTGGAGAGCTCCACTCCAACTCAGACCCCAGCAAGGTGCTGTTGGGGTTCTGGTATGAGCTGCAACTAGTGAAAATAAGCTTGTTGGGTAAAAGATGGAGTCAAACTGAGCTCCCAAAACCTACAGTCAGTTTCTAGAAGACACCTTCTTTACACAGTGGTGCATCTTTCAAGAAGACTATGATTTCTATGCAGGACGAAGCTCCATCTGATGCACTGAAGCACTCTGACCATTAAAGGCCTTAAAGGAATAGTTCACCGACAGAATGATGTGCGTTCATTTTCTTCTCACCCTCATACAGAGCAAGACTCTGGAGCACTTTTTAGTATCTCAAATGCAGCCGCAGATCAGACAGGTTATTGTTTTCCCCCAACTTTCATATAAAGGAGTTCACCACAAATGAACCAAAGAGATCCATAAAAGTCCACAAAAACTTGTCAATATTCCTCCATACTGCTCGTCCAATGTAATCCAAGTGTCCTGAGTGGGTAGTGTCCAGAATTTACTCCAAACGTCATCATTTAGTATATTTTTATAGCTTAAACACAAACAGTACTACGGGGAGTGCAGAATTATTAGGCAAATGACTATTTTGACCACATCATTCTCTTTATGCATGTTGTCTTACTCCAAGCTGTATAGGCCCAAAGCCTACTACCAATTAAACATATCAGGTGATGTGCATCTCTGTAATGAGAAGGGCTGTGGTCTAATCACATCAACACCCTATATCAGGTGTATTAGGCAAACATAATTATTAGGCAACTTAACAATAAACAAATATATACCCATTTCAATTATTTATTTTCACCAGGGAAACCAATATAACAGCTCAACATTCACAAATATACATTTCTGACATTAAAAAAAAAACAAAAAAAAAAACAATATAGCCACCTTTCTTTGCAAGGACACTCAAAAGCTGCCATCCATGGATCCTGTCAGTGTTTTGATCTGTTCACCATCAACATTGCGTGCAGCAGCAACCACAGCCTCCCAGACACTGTTCAGAGAGGTGGACTGTTTTCCCTCCTTGTAAATCTCACATTTGATGAGGGACCACAGGTTCTCTATGGGGTTCAGATCAGGTGAACAAGGAGGCCATGTCATTAGTTTTTCTTCTTTTAGACCCTTTCTTGCAGCCACACTGTGGAGTACTTGGATGTGTGTGATGGAGCATTGTCCTGCATGAAAATCACGTTTTTCTTGAAGGATGCAGACTTCTTCCTGTACAACTGCTTGAAGGTGTCTTCCAGAAACTGGCAGTAGGACTGGGAGTTGAGCTTGACTCCATCCTCAACCCGAAAAGGCCCCACAAGCTCATCTTTGATGATCCCAGCCCATACCAGTACCCCACCTCCACCTTGCTGGCGTCTGAGTTGGACTGGAGCTCTCTGCCCTTTACCGATCCAGCCACGGGCCCATCAAGACTCACTCTCATTTCATCAGTCCATAAAACCTTAGAAAAATCAGTCTGAGATATTTCTTGGCCCAGTCTTGATGTTTCAGCTTGTGTGTCTTGTTCAGTGGTGGTGGTTTTTCAGCCTTTCTTACCTTGGCCATGTCTCTGAGTATTACAGACCTTGTGCTTTTGGGCACTCCAGTGATGTTGCAGCTCTGAAATATGGCAAAACTGCTGGCAAGTGGCATCTTGGCAGCTGCACGCTTGACTTTTCTCAGTTCATGGGCAGTTATTTTGCACCTTGGTTTTTCCACACGTTTCTTACGACCCTGTTGACTATTTTGAATGAAACGCTTGATTGTTGGATGATCGCGCTTCAGAAGCTGGGCAATTTTAAGAGTGCTGCATCCCTCTGCAAGATATCTCACTATTTTTGACTTTTCGGAGCCTGTCAAGTCCCTCTTCTGACCCATTTTGCCAAAGGAAAGGAAGTTGCCTAATAATTCTGTTTGCCTAATACACCTGATACAGGGCGTTGATGTCATTAGACCACACCCCTTCTCATTGCAGAGATGCAAATCACCTGATATGCTTAATTGGTAGCAGGCTTTCGGCCTATCCAGCTTGGAGTAAGACAACATGCATAAAGAGGATGATGTAGTCAAAATACTCATTTGCCTAATAATTCTGCACTCCCCGTAGTACTGTTTGTGTTTAAGCTATAAAAATATACTAAATGATGACGACCTGTGTGAGTTCACGACACTATGGAAGCTGCGGCGTTCTGCCCTAATGCAAGCATAGAAACTTTACCTGAACCTTGTTGAGAGCTTATGGGCCGTTCTAAAACATGAGATTTACAAAGAAGAAGAACAGTCCTCCTATCTGAACAGAGTCTGGGAGGCTGTTGTCTGCTGCTGCAAAAAAAAAGTTGCTCAAGAAATCAAGGAACTGATAGACTCCATGGATGGAAGACCGAAGAGTTTTATTGTAAAGAGCTGGGGTTTTTTATCTGTAAAGTTTGCTTTGTTTCTTGATTGTTCTCTCATTTATAAATGAAAATAAACAAATAAGATGGAAAATACTGTTTTTCATTGAGTTGCATAATAATTCTGCACATCAATAATTGCCTAATAATTGTGCCCACATTCTTGTACAAAAGCCAAATCCTCACTTTCACTTTCGTAAATATTCAGGTTTGAAGTTTATGAACATTTTGGATGGACCAAGAGCACTGTTCTGTTAAATAGAAGATCTAAATGCAACTTGCGTAATAATTGTGCACACAGTATGAATGACGTTCTGTCTGACGTTGCCGTGCACTCCACCCTGCATCCCTCCAGAGTATTTCCAGCTGTGAGAACTAGCCTCCTGCTCCTAACATCCTCACATGATTCTCAAGAATACGCATACTTTCTCTGGTATGCTGATATATGTGTAACATTTACATTTTATTGCTGAAACTTGTGATATTGCTACATACAGTAGAGCTCACATATAGAATAAAAGTATAAAGAGAGGCTAGTTTCCAAGTGAAAGACTGAAACAATGACAGCAACTTTTCTGGCTTGCTGCGCTGATCCCCACATTTGAAGCAGTAGACGTGCAGCACGGCAGGTCTTGGACATATGGACTGTGTGGGGGTGTATCAGAGCTCCCCTGCTATTTTGGTTTATCTACTGTATGGCTGCAGCAGCGCAGCGTTGGCTGTGGAATACAGATCGGAGGGTGTGGTGATTATAAACTGCTTTCAGTCAGTCGCTGGTCTCGTTCCTGTGGCAGAGTATAATTTAACAAAAGAAGAGACATTTTCTGCAGTTAATGGTGGATGGACGGTGCAGAGCAGCACGACTTTCCACACAACAGATCTGCAGACACGTGCTGTAATATTAAGCCCCTCCAGAAAGTTGCAACGCTGCAATTTCATTCAGCCAAAGACAAATTATTCAAGCAACAAATGTTTTCCTGGTAATATGAGAAATTTGGGATTGCTACATTTTTCATTGTATATATTCCACCCCTTTGTGTTTTTTTGATCGTTACAATTGCAGCATCACAACTTTCTGGATGGACTGAATAAAGTCCTGCTCATGTTGTTCATTTCCCAAAACTAAGTTTTGCTCCTTTAAGTTTTTGACAAAAATGAATAAACAGACAAAGTGAGCTGCACCTTTCCCTGTTACCAGCTTTATTTATACATCACCAGCTCCCAACAAAGACGTCTCAAGGTCCTTACAGACCTCATCCTGTTCACTGTCGTCCAGTTGTTATACAGTAAAAACAGATGCACCATAACGATCCATCAGTCCAGTTTGCACTAAACATGCTCGTAAAAATACTGACCCAGCTGAGGAAACCAGGGGACTGGATCAGATCCTCTCTTTGATTCAAGCCTCCATCCTGAGCTGCACGAGGACACAGTAGAGAGGAAGACCTCCATCAGCTCCGGAACCTGGACGGAAAACCTTCATCAAAGGGAGAAAACCCTCCTCCAGGCCCAAACCCAGGGGGGAAAACCTTCATCAGGTCCAGAACCAGGACAGAAAACCTCCATCAGACCAGAACCAGGAGGGAAAACCTTCATCAAGACCAGAACTGAGAGGAAAAACCTCCATCAAGACCAGAATCAAGAAGGAAAACCTTCATCAAGACCAGAAGCAGGACAGAAAACGTCCATCAGGACCAGAACCAGGAGGAAAAACCTTCATCAGGACCAGAACCAGGAGGAAAAACCTCCATTAAGACCAGAATTGAGAAGGAAAACCTTCATCAAGACCAGAACCAGGACAGAAAACTTCCATCAGGATCAGAACCAGGAGGAAAAACCTTCATCAGGACCAGAACCAGGAGGAAAAACCTCCATTAAGACCAGGATAGAAGAGGAAAACCTTCATCAAGACCAGAACCAGGACAGAAAACTTCCATCAGGATCAGAACCAGGAGGAAAAACCTTCATCAGGACCAGAACCAGGAGGAAAAACCTCCATTAAGACCAGAATTGAGAAGGAAAACCTTCATCAAGACCAGAACCGGAGGAAAAACCATTTTGCTCCATCTGTGGAAAACAGAACTGGTTCTTTGGAGGCACCACAGTTGAACCAGTTAAGCACTGGTTCTAGCACCAACACCGAACCAGGACCGGTTCATCTTTGGTCTAAATAAGAGTATTAACTCCACAGTTGTGCTTTAATTTCATGATCTGCAGCTCAGTCTGAGTTTCTGACTGGAGCATCAGTCAGAAACTCAGACTGAGTTGTGATGTGATGGCAGCAGCATGAGGTCGTGGTGGAACCGGCTTCTCTCCATGTTTTTATCCTAAATCACGCTGAAGGAGAGCCGCTCGTGAGAAAAACTGCTCAGTCCAACGTAACGGGTGCAGCCTCCACCTTCAGTCTGCAGGAACTGTTGGAGAAAAACGTTACTGAGACCTGGGAACTGGCTCATGAGCGAGACAGCGAGATGAAAATAGCTGAACCAGTCAAACCATTCTGTGTTCATTAAAGCTCATTAAACCAATGAAAAGATTTAATCTGCTGTGTTTGCTTGTGTGTTCCTCAGCAGTGTGTGCAGATGCATTCAGACAGCTGCCTTTCCCTTGCGGCTATGCTGCTCGATGCCTGCAGACACACACCGCACACACGCACATGCTTGCATCCTTTATGTGGGCTGGCAGTGTGATGGTGGATGATCACACACTCTGACTCTGTTGTACACTGGAAGAAAACCAGACACAAACTGTTCTGGGTAGAATCAACAAAAACTGCATATTTGTGAATTTTAAGCTGCAGCGCAGGTGAGATGCACATAACCAGCATCTCTACACAGATCACGCAGATTTTTTAAGATTTTTAAGTTAAAAATTATGTTGAGGGTCTTTAAAACATTTTTTTGACAAAATAAGTTTTTATCTTAAAGATATCATGTGTCCAGTACAGTGGACATGCGTGTGAAACACGATTATGTGAAGTTATCTTTGCCATCTTTCACAACTTCTGCTTCAGGACCAAGGGCGCAGATGGCACTGGGGACGGAGGGGACGTGTCCCCCTCAGTTTTTTATGATGCTGATCTGTCCCCCTCACTTTCCCTGGGTAAAAGTCCATTTATGCTTGATGCAGAAGACGGAGCAATACCACCGGAAACCGCAGGGTCAGTGTTGAGCTGTGTAGCTGATACAAACCAGAGAAGAAGAACAGGAACAGGAAGAATAACAATACAAAACAGCCGGGGTCAACAGCCCAGCAAAAGCACCGGAGAAAAAAGACGCCAAACAGAGGAGCATCTGTAGACATGGCTGGAGCTTTACAGGAGAGGCTGTGTGTCCGAAAATACACTCTACGACATCACATCGCCGGGATACGGGGACAGGCAGCGGACAAACTGATTTATGAACCATGGGAACGCAGAAGATGCAAGGAAGTATGAAAGCAGCCGCGCAGGGCGACGAATGAAACGAACGCCGCCATTTACGTACGTAAGCATAATAAATGACAACTAACATCACCCGATCCATCCCCCGCAAACAAACACTTTTCTAGACATCGCCAGACCGTTAAAGTCATAGCAGTGCGCACGGAGAGCCCGGGGTTTGTGTTTCCACTAATGGTGCGTGTGAGGGACCGAGTGGTCAAGCATAAGGACACAGGAAATTTCAAAAAGGAAAAAGGGTTTTATTTTACCCCAAAACAAGTTAACAACAATAGGGCCCTTAAAAGAGGTCAAATGAACAAAACCATACTAAAGTCATAAGGCAAACTTAAACCAACAGCAAATCAAACTGACCTTAACAAAGAACCAAACTGACCTAACAAACATGAAACAAAGGGGAACTTAAATGCTGGCTGATCAGACCAGTCTTTAACACATGGGGGTAAGACTAACAAACAAATAAACTAACAATGAAAGAAACATAACAAAAGTCAGTTTAATTTCCCAAACAAAAGAATTACCAAAAAGAAGGAACTAAGTAAATAAACTACTCAAATCCAAAAGAATACATCTAAATATTTAAAGAATAAACTAAACATTTATCCCCCCTCAACAGGGAGCCAAGTTGGTGCAGGCCTCTGGCACTTCCTGTGCTGGGATCTTTTCCCTGCACCTGATGCTCACTACTGCCCCCAGCTCTCGTGGGTCCCCAGCACCGGGAAACAATAGAAAAGGAGTTAAACAAAAGCAAACAAAGTTGAATACAAATAATATCTAAATGTGCGCGCAAACAAATAGAATTAAAGTGTTTCAACTAAGTTTAAAGCAAATGTATATAAACAGAATAGTGTTAATGATAAAGTGCTGGTGCATGGGTTACCGACATGTGTGGCTGTAGTTACGGCCATCACAGTGCGTTTAAGTTATACACCAGGGATCCCCAATTCCGGTCCTCGAGGGCCGGTGCCCTGCAGGTATTATGAGCTGCCCGGCTGCAACACACCTTGTGACATGTGCAGAGCTTGATGTCAAGCTCTGCACATGTTTGCTAATTACCCACTGATTTAGATAGATAGGTAGATAGATAGATAGGTAGATAGGTAGATAGGTAGATAGATAGATAGATAGATAGATAGATAGATAGATAGATAGATAGATAGATAGATAGATAGATAGATAGATAGATAGATAGATAGATAGATAGATAGATAGATAGACAGAGAGATAGATAGACAGTGAAAGCCGTACGAAAGCCGAGAACGGTCAAGGCCACATATTTTTTGTGCAACAAGATAATTATCCCGTTATCTCGAGAAAACAAAGTTCGTTTTCTCGAGATAATGGATTATTGGGATGCAGGTTGGTGAGGAAGCTGGAGCTGCTCCTGGTCCATCTCAGAACCAACACAAACATTCAGTCAGACTTGCGCTCACTCATTGCATGAATGTAGAGGCTCGATCAGCCTGATAATATGTGTTTGTACCGTGGAAGGAAGCCAGGAGCAAGCACATGCTCACACCGCCACGTTCCCATGCTCAGAAACACACCAGTTGGTGATAATGAAAAGTATGTAGCCTGCATTAACAGGTTGAATCGGGATTCAATAAGTGTGTTTGTAACTAGGAGCAGTGCTGGTTTCCAGTTTACTGCTGCTGGAATCAAGGCTGGTGTTATGCAGCGGACCCAGGGGTTCAGGCTGCGCGGTGATGGTCTTTAGTTCTACAGTGCCAGGCTGCAGGGGGGAAAGACCAGAATGCAGATCCAAATGTTTTATTAAACAAAAGGTCAAAGAAAAAAGGTTTTCTAAAAATCCTCCTGGTTCCATCCTTCATTCTCTTGCGGCTCTCCACAGCTGCTGGTTCCCAGTATCCCAGCCATGCCCAGGCCGAGCACACAGCCCACCAGACTTTCCTAAAAATGCCTGCTCCTCCCCCTCACCTTATTATATATTTATATTTATTATTTATTTATAATTATACTAACCATCAACCCCATGATCAAACACCAAAACAATATTTGTCCCCAGAGCAACGTTGGTTATAGCTGTAAATTTTGGTGTTGATAAATTTTCGGTTTATCGCCCATCCCTACGTCAGCTGTCACATCTCAGCAGGATCCATGTAGCAGTAAGAGTCCATGGATTCCTAAGTGGTGGGAGCACAAAGACGAACTCTTGAGAGAGATGTGACAGTGTGGGGTCCTGTCACGATGCCTGTGACTGATCATGCGTCCTGGCTACTTGGCCAAGGGGATGTCCCTTTGGCTGACTGGATCGGGTGCATGACTCTCACCCGGGAGTCTGGGGGATCAAATTCTTCCCCGGCCCTCCTTGCGTACCTGCCTCACTTGTAAATGCCGGACATGTTTGAATAAACTCTCCATGTCCAGATATAAGAAGTCTGTTGGTTGTATCTTTTTCCACTTAAAAAAAATGGCACCTGTCTTACTCGTTGGCATTCTGGGCTGCAGATCCGTGTCCGAACATACTGTCTTCTTATATGACTAGAAACTGATAACTGGCACATTTTCCCCCAATCTTATAAGCACTGACGATAAAAATATATTTGTACTGGATGGAGCGTAGGTGACAGATTAGCCGAAGGTCGGTCCAAGATGAAAAATAAAAACACAAATCAAAGCTTACGGAGGAAATTCTTGGGCGATGTTCTGTCTCTGTCATTAGCATTAGTGTCGGTCTGATCGCAGCACATTAGCTACAAGTTTTACTGTGCTGTAATTAATCCTCTTCACGCTCATCTATAATTCATGGAGGTGTTTTTTCTGGGATTTGGAGGAGAGAGGGGCTTATTTAAATTTTACACAGTTTGATGAATATAAGGTGGATGTGGGAGGCTCTGTCTCTGTAATTAAACAGCTTTAACTGTTTAATTTTGTTTTTTAATCTGAATGTTTCCCCTCACTGTATGTCTTCAGGCTGGTTTTAACCTTCAGTCTTTCTGATGACTATAAATTGATTATAGGCCAAACCACAACCAAGCAAAATAGACTGATATGATAGTGAGATCTAAATTCTGACTAACAATGTACAGAAACTCAAATTCTCCTTTTTCAATCCCATTAATTTCCCTCTCATACATATTCATCTTCAGAAAGCCTTTAAATTAAAACCCATCAGTTTAGATTAATCTGAAGGCTGGAAAATGTGGCTGGCTTCACCATTTATAAATAGAAATTTATACATTTGAATAGAGTTAATCTTTGAGTGGAGCTAAACATGTCCTGGACCAGCGTACATGGACCAGCTTCAGGAATATCCTACATGAAATTACCATTAAAGGAAAAGAAAGTGAAGGGATTAACTGTTTTCTGAGAAGTTTGAGGGTAATGACATTGATCAATCCTTTTAATGCTGAAAACATGGAGATAGGATGACATCAGCGGTTTTACCCAGATGGAAACATCTGATGAAGATCAAGTCTGAAGGTCTTCAGAGAAAAACCAAAGTCATTTAGTTTTATCATCAACACAAGCAGGTGGAATTTAGTTTTAGGTTCAGACCAGACTGTAAAAAAAAAAAGGACGTAGTATCAGGTCTCGTCTGAAGAGCTGAGGATGAAGCCAGTTGGGCGTCCCACCGCCGCCATCTTGCCATGTTACCAAGGCCATAACTAGATATGAGGTACCAGAGGTAAATACCTCGGTTAATATTTCCTGGGATTTTTTTTTAAATAAAAAAGATATTCATTTTACCAAAAAATATTAAAATCTAATTCATAGATCTTTTGTTATATTGGGTGAAATGGTCCTTCCATCCTGACAGTATCAACACATCATGTATTCATAAACAGAAGAAAAACAGTTGGACCTCTGTCAGAGCTGCAGGTCTGTAAAACTCTGACCAACACCTGCCATTCGGACCACAAGGCAGGAGTTGGTCATTCGCAACGTATAGAAAGAACGAATCGATGCCTTTATGTCTCGTCTCTGTCCCCCATGTGACCCCCCTGTGCGCCGCTCACTGTAAACAAATATAGCTAACGGACTGCAAACTGCTGCTGCGCCAAAAAACCAAACCAAAACTAACAACAGATAAGGATTAAGTCTTGGAGGTGCTGACGTTTGCAGTGTGGACTTTTTTATACTGCAGAAGGAGTTGGAGGTGAGTGGATTAAAGCTTTTAGACATGTGGTTTGTCAGCTGTTTACTGGCATGCTACGAGCTATCCACTCGGCTGTTATTGTTAACCTGCTTGTAAAACATCGGCACACACGTCCCTGCGCTCTGTAGGCG
Source organism: Atherinomorus stipes (assembly GCA_023101725.1). Lineage (NCBI taxonomy): Eukaryota > Metazoa > Chordata > Actinopteri > Atheriniformes > Atherinidae > Atherinomorus > Atherinomorus stipes. The sequence goes on along the minus strand of JALJCO010008013.1, from coordinate 20,301 downwards.
TGGTTTTGGGTGGTGTGTTTTTTTTAAAATGTCGCTTGCTCTGACTGTTTTTCCAACATTGCCAACCCTAGCTTTAACCGCTACAGCTGACAATCATGAAATTGTGTTTCTCATATTAATTTTAAAAATAAATTTTAAAAAAGGAGAAGTGTTCTCCTAACCTGTAGCATTACACATCCCGCCACAGTGCGTCACGTCTGCTAGCACTGACTTGACATATTTTGGTTTGGTTTTTGGTTTTGGGGTATTTGGTTGGTTACTGTGTACAGGCTACAGTATGTTTGTGTCAAAAGATATTAAAAAATTTAGTCAACAACATTATGCGATTTTGTATTTGTGTAATTGCACAGTTCAAAATACTATTTATTTTACATTTTATTCAAAAATAGGTACTCAAAATTTTTTTCACTAGCCCATTGTGCGCGACCACAGTTTTTTACCTCACTAAATTCGTAACCCTGGTTACGGCCATCTGTGTTGTGTGTGTCATCACTCCCGGAAAATACTAAAATGGGCAAAGTGTGGCCTCGGGGCAAATGATTGACAGCCAATGTACTCTGGACTAAATGCTAACTGAGCTAACTTGAAACTAACAGGAGCTAACAAAGATTATCATCCTAATGGCAGGATTAAAGTAAGGCATGTTTGGATTTGCTATCAGCTGCTAAACACTACCACTCTGCTACTCTGCTGCAGACTGAGACCTTACCGAGAGCAAACAAGGAGCCAAACAGTAGCCACTGGTCGGCAGGCCGACATCCGGTCTGCCACCTGTCAATCAAAATGACATGCCCCTGATCATGTGTAATTTCAAGAATAAATAACATCTAAACGGATGAGTTATAAAAAAAATTCACCCCCCTCACAGTTGACATGAAGGTAAACTTGATCTATTAAACCTAAAATGAATTTTTGAACCAGACTGTAAACATGTTTATTTCTGCTGTGAAGTTGGTGTTTTTAACATGGGAGTCTGTGGGGATTTGCTCTGTTTTGGAGCCTCTAGAAGATGAAGAAACTACAATTTTTTAGCACTTTTCTGGATTTCCGTTTTGGCCTCACTGTTGGCCAGTGGAGGTTGCTGCTTGGTTCAGACGCCTCATTAGGACCACCTTCTAGAATAGTACCAAGTTGGACCCTTTATCCTCCAGAACTCCCTTAATTCCTGGTGTCATAGATCCAAAAAAAGTGATGAAAACATTCCCCCAAAATTTTGGTACATATTGACATGACAGCATCACAGAGTTGCTGCATCCATGATGAGAATCTCCAGTTCCACCACATCCCAAAGCTGCTCTGGACTGAGATCTGGTAACTGTGGAGGTCAGTGGAGTACAGCTAACTCATCATCATGTTGGAGATGATGTGAGCTCTGTGACATGGTGCATTATCCTGCTGGAAGTAGCATCAGAAGATGCTCCACTGTGGTCATAAAGGGATGAACATGGTCAGCAACAATACTCAGGTAGGCTGTGGTGGTTAAACCATGACATGTTGGAAAATCTCCCCCACACCATAAACCAGCAGCAGCCTGAAGCCTTGATCCAAGGCAGGATGGATCCATGCTTTCATGTTGTTTCCAGCAGATTCTGAGCCGAGCATCTGAATGTGGAGCTGAAATGGAGACTCATCAGACCAGCAACGTTTCTCCATCTTCTATTGTCCAGTGTTGGTGAGTCTCTGTGAATTGTAGCCTCAGTTTCCTGTTCTTAGCTGACAGGAGTGGCACCCGGTGCGGTCTATTGCTGCATTCTGGTCCAGACAACTGCTGCTACTGGAGATTTTCTCTTCTTCAAACCATCTCTGGAAACTAGAGATGGTTGTGGTGGAAATCCCAGTAAATACTCAGACCAACAACCATTAAATCCCCTTTCTTCCTCATTCTGATGCTCAGTTTGAACTTCAGCAAGTCTTCACCTCATCTACATAAGCAGATGCTGTGATTGGCTGATTAGATCCTGACATTTTAACACCTGGGTGTCCTGGGGAGTGAATTTGAGGACAGTTTCTCTTCCCTGCATATCTGTGGGATAGTTAGAAGTAAAAGTCAGAGGAAAGTTATTGAGATCTTCACCTGGGAAGTTGAACTTTTTAGTCTTCAGGCCAAACTGAAAACATGACTCTAAACTGCTTCTAAATGAGACCAAACAGATGCTTTAACACTCTGAGCCCCGTAGTTACACGCATGCTGCGGTAAAGTGTGGGCTAATAATAGTGTTTTCCTAAATAATTGTTTTGTGAATCAAACCCTGATGCTTTATTTCCCCCTTGAAGCCCCTGGGAGCAGATCAGAGTCTAATCAACATGGATGTTTAAAAGAATCACTCTCAGAAGCACTCCAACATCCTCCTGCTCGGCGTCACAGAGCCGTGAGTCACTCCACTGAAGGAGCCCAGCGAGGGATGAAAGTGGTATTAGTGCCGGTTAATTCGTCCTGACAGTTGGAAATGTTAAATCCTGCAGGGGGCTCAGCTTAGCGCGCTCGCTCTCTGCCTAAGTAGGTTAAATACATACCAGTGTGATCAATTTGCAGACACTAAATAAATCAGCGCAGCCGAGCCAAACACCGGCTGCAAACTCTTTTGAGGAGGGGACGGTGGTGAGGTGAAGGAGTCCTGAAGTCCCCGTCATCCCAGTACTCTGGGATCTGTAACCAGTACCAGGAGGGGGCAAATCTGAAGGTTGAGATAAAAATCGGAGAGAAAAACACAAAGAAGTTGAGCTGCTGACGTCCTTGTGTGGTTCAAGCTGCAATCCTGTTCCAGTAAAGTCAAGTAGGCAGCAGGTGGTCTTCATCTAATCAGCCAGAAACTGTCACAGAGATGGAAACATTCGCGAGCAGGTGGGTTGATCATGTGTGGAGGCAGAAATATTAAGCAGGGAGGAGGAAAACAAAGCAGACACTCAGCTGTGCACATTAACCTCATAATTCAATTATTCTTCCAAATAAACTGCTTGTTACAACTCTGACAAATAATCTCCCATCAGGGAGAAATCAAGCAAATAACAGAGGAGGAGCAGTGGTGGTCCCCCAGGCGAGACACCCTCCGAGCGCCCTTCCTCACTGAGCACAAAAAAAAATTGCACAAATTTTTGCACCGGCCATGTTTGATTATAACAAAAGAGATGAAACAGATATTTCTCATATGCCCAAATCTTTAATCAGAGCATTTGAAAATCCCACTAAAGATAACCCAGTTATTCCTCTGTTGCAATTACAATTTATAAAAGACAATTAACACAATACTGCACCCAGCAGCATAAGTTATCAGAGTTTAAAAAAACTATAAATGTGGCAAAAATGTACACAACCAGATAATACAAAACAATTATATAAAATATTTATAATAAACAAATAAGTTACGGAATAAACATTCTAAATAGCACAAATAGCCTAGTTAATCTAAAAAATACAACACTAAAGAGTTCAGGTGTGACTGACTGGCAATTTTATACTGTGGATCCATCCAGCTGACTCAGGTTTTTAAAAGCCCGTCATCAACAAGAAATAAAATAGGCTAAGTGCCATCCACCGTTTTTATTTAGGGTTTATTTATTAGACTTATTATATTAATAGGCTCATAGCCTAAACAATTAATAAGCCTAGCTTATGTTCAATAAAAAAAAATCTAAATTTTGAAAGTAGGCTATAAATCTATTCAAAATACCAATGTCACATTAAATTAACAACTGAAATCCCGAGACAGCTTTTTAAAAACATTGTCTGGCTTGATGTGCATTGATATTGTGATGTTTCCAATGTGTGATGTTTGAGGGCTGCTTGTTTTCTGGGTGTGGGAGGTAAAACGGTGCGTACAGGTGCGGGGTAAAAGGAGAAGCTCTGTGGCATCTTCTCAGCAGAGCGCCTGCAGCTGCAGGGGGCCCCAATGTGCCGATTCCTAACACAGTGACATGACAGATATTATAAAAACATGTAGTGGCGCTTTTTTTTTTTTCCAAGCGCATGTGGGGCCCCCTTAAAAAAAATGCCGTCCCAGTCCCAGGCGGCTGCCCAGTTCACCCGGATCTAAAACCGCTACTGAGGAGGAGAATTTTCCACCTTACAGCCCAGTGCTGCTTGATTCTGAACCATTTCTCATCGAATGAAGCTCTGGACCAGACTGCGGGGCAAGGGGTCATCCCTATGTTCCCCACTTTGTATAGGACAGGAGAACATAGGACTCTTTCAAAACAAAAAAAAAAAGAAAGAAAGAAAAAAAGGTCCTATGTTCCGCTAACCCTAAATTTAATGAACAAAGTAGGGAACGCTCCATCTTGAACCATACTTCTTCATGCAAAAATAATGTGAATATGTACTTGAATATGGGGTTTAGGATTAGTTGAACATAGGACCCTTTTGTTAACTAGGAAACGGGGAACATGGGGTCCTTTAAAAAAAGGTCCTATGTTTCCCAATAGGGGAACATGTTCCCCATTCATTCATGCTTGGCTGGTTTGTTGAGTTCGGTGTAAAAATACAGCTTTTCTTTTAATGGAAGAGATGATACCAACCATTTTAACCCAGAAGTCTAGCCCCATATGTGCCTGCTGAAGAAGGATACCATCAAGATTCAGATTCAATCGTAGCTTGCCACTGATATCAAATCAAATCAAACTTTATTTATAAAGCGCTATTCATGCCAAAGGCAACCCAAAGTGCTTTTCAAGACAATAAAAACAAACGCATTTTTAAAATAAGAACAGGCCCTTACACACCCAAGCACAAAACACAGCACACATAACTATAAACATTTGCACACACACACACGACCCCCCCCCCCCCACACACACACACACACACACACACACACACACACTCAACTATGCATATAACTTCCAACCCCTAAAATAAAAACACTAAGAGTAATAAACATCTGGCTTGACCTGCTGTGAGGAAGCGATATCTTGGGGATCCGTTCACTCCAGGAGCCAGACACGGTCCCAGAGGGTATTTCTGCAGGGACCAACCAGATCAGGGCAGGCCGGGGTCCACACCACAGTGATAGGGCTGCAGTGCGGGGCCCCAGCCACCAGGACAAGGGCAGCCCCCCACCAGCTCCCTCCAGACCATGTAGGCAAAGCTCCCAGAGTGAAGGATCCCCATGAGGAAACACTGGTGTTAAAATGTTAAAGCAGATAAAATAAGTGGACAGATAAGAGCAATATGGAAAAATTAATAGGTATTCATAAAATGATATGCTAAACAAGTCAATAAAATCTAAAATAACTTGAACATAACATCAAATAAAATAGAGTGAAAGTTAAATAAGTAAAATGAAATCAAATTAAAAAGCCAAGTTAAAAAGGTAGGTTTTGAGCCTCTTCTTAAAAACATCAACAGTCTCTGCAGCCCTGAAGTTCTCTGTCAGGCTGTTCCACAGACGAGGACCATAGTGGTGGAACGCAGCTTCACCGTGTGTTTTAGTTCTCACCTGGGGAACAATTAAAAGGCCGGTGCCAGTGGACCTCAGGGTCCGCGAGGGTTCATAATTTAAAAGCAGGTTGGATAAATAAGAAGGCCCAAGACCATTAAGACATTTATAAACCACTAAGAGAACCTTAAAGTCGATCCTGAAACGCACGGGAGCCAATGCAGCGATTTGAAAACTGGTGGAATGTGTTCCCGCCCTCTAGTCCTTGTCAGAACTCGTGCTGCCGAGTTCTGCAGTAACTGTAAGCTGGAAACAGAGTTTTTAGGAAGACCAGAGAGCAGGGCATTACAGTAGTCTGTTCTACTGGAAATAAAAGCATGCATCAGCACCTCCGTGCTGGCAAGAGAGAGAAATGGACGACTCTGGCGATGTTTTTAAGATGATAAAAACCTGTCTTTGTGACATTTCTGATGTGTGGAATAAAATTCAGCTCAGAGTCGAAAAGAACACCCAAGTTTCTCACACGCTGAGAAGGATTAAAATTCTGTAATTTTGTTAAAATTCTCTCTCTCTTGTCTTCAGGACCGATGATCAAAACTTCAGATTTTTCCTGGTTGAGCTGTAAGAAGTTCTCTGCCATCCATGACTTTATATCTAAAATACAGTTTAAAAAGGGTGTTAACTGGCTCCAGGTCATCAGGAGACACGGCGATGTAAAGCTGGGTATCATCAGCATAGCTGTGAAAGTCAATGCCGTGTCTCCTGATGACATCCCCAAGTGGTAGCATGTACAGGTTAAAAAGTATTGGGCCTAAAATTGATCCTTGGGGAACCCCACACTTCATTTTATGGATTCCTGAGGAGCATGTATCCATACTTACTAAAAACTGTCGATCTGTGAGATAGGAATAAAACCATTTTAAAACAGTACCTGAGAGGCCCACCAGACTTCTGAGTCTGTTTAATAGAATCTGGTGGTCTACTGTATCGAATGCAGCACTAAGATCCAGTAGAATGAGGACAGAAAGTTGTTTAGAGTCCAAGTTGCATCTAAGGTCGTTGACAATCTTTAAAAGGGCCGTCTCAGTACTGTGGTTTGTCCTAAAACCAGATTGATACTTTTCCAAAATGTTGTATTTATTTAAAAACTCGTGTAATTGAATAAAAACAACTTTTTCTATAATTTTACTTAAAAACAGTAAGTTGGATACAGGTCTGTAATTATCAAAGATGTTGGGGTTCAAATTGCTCTTCTTCAGATGGGGCCTCACCACCGCCGTTTTACAGGCAGATGGGAAGACACCCATCTGAAGAGAGCAAATTACAATATTTAAAAGCTCTGATTCAAAGAAACCATAAAACGTCTTTAAAAGCGATGTGGGAATGGGGTCTATAAGGCAGGTTGTTGGGTTTAGCTGGGGAGAAAACTCAACCAAGCATCTTCGCATCAACCAGGACAAAACTCTCCAGTGTTTCCTCGGGTAAAAACAATGCTTCAGAACTGTTAAAAATAATATTTTGTTGTGCTAAAAAGTTTGATCTAATGGCATAGAACAACAAAGACCCGTGCAGTTTGTAAGACCAACTGATTCTGTTTCACCCATCTACTACAGATGATAAAGGCCTTTTCACACTTGGACCAATGCAGATCAACAGCACGAAAATGCGATTAATATCAACGTCTTCGTCTATGTACATCTAGTCCATTGCAAAATTATGAAGATGGTGGAACAACATCACACCCACTGAACCAAAGATGCATCTAAGTTTAGACTGAAATTCACTAATCAGTCTGTATCAATGGTTCTTAACCACACCTGGTTAAGAATCACCTAAGCTGTGGTTAAGTGCCCTGACTGGCGTGGCCCAAGCTTGGGACTTGAGTGCCACTTCGAGGGTGATGGAAAAACTTTCCATTTTGCACCTGTGCGCCACAAGGGCAACAGGACCTTGCATTTTCACTGTTATAGATGAGTTTCCTGTTGACAAACATTTGCAGTTGCCAATGCAGTCTATGGCCCAACATGCCTTCATATCATTCATAAAAAGGTAAAGTAACCTGACAAAACAAACAAAGATCGTTGTGTTTTAAATTATTACTGTATAAATCTGTATTTTGATGATAAATAAAAAATACAGACTCAGCCTTGCTGTTTTGTGTTTCTATTAACACTAATTTGGCAAGGGAGGCGTCACCCGGAAACAGCATTTCTGTTGTTAAAACATGGATGTTATTTGTGTTGGACCTCTTTGTAATTTGCCTGAAAAACCTGAGTTAGAAAGCGGCTTAAACTTTCGTTTAGACTCTTTGTTGAAACCAAAAAAGGCCACAACAATCTGCAGCAGGTTCAGTTCAGCTCCGTGTCGTCCTCACCTCCTCCATACAGGAGCAACTTTCACTAGTTTGGGATTAAACCAGGCAAAGACGACATCATCACTACGTTTGGAAAGGAGCTGATTCCAACTGTTAGGGACTAACACGCATTGCTGTCGGTAAGTTTCGCTGCTTGTGTAACGTTCTGCTTTATTGTGTATAAAATCCTGGTAAACAGTAAACAGACTAGCTAACTGCTAACAGCTAACAGTATGAACGCCATCTGATTTACAACCCCCGTACTTCGTATAAAATCTCCGGGATGCGTTGTTATGCCACATGGATGTGTGTAAACAGCTCTGCAATCAGTTTTTATTTTTATTTTCCGTGTCCGTCCAGAGGACTGCTGTCACATAGCTACATGATATTACAGTGTTGTGATGCAGCCGTGGGCCATGAACTCAGCTGGGTCCTGATCACTGGTCATGGTGGTGATACTGGTATTGTTACAGTACCAGTAAATTATGCCACTGCAGTGGATTAACCCAACATGGTGAAAGACTAAATACACTACTCACAATAAGTTAGGGATATTCAACTTTCGGTTTTTGAAGAACAGAATGATGCAGAATAAATATTTAACTATTGAACAATGTACATGTGCATTGAAAAGTTTAGAGAAAGTTTAATTCAGTTCACCTGGAAAGGTTGTGGTGGATTTTAGATTCATTCTGACATCATACAAAAAGCCAAATATCCATTACTTTTTGTGAGTAGCGTAAATCATGTAGTCTGAACCTGCAGAAGTTATCCGAGAGGATTTTCTGCAGACAGTCACTCCTATTGTCCTATTATTACCATTTTTAACTGTTTACATGCATTTATTTTAATTTTTGTAACCTAACAAATACTAGGACCCAAACATTATACTTCCCCACTTTCACATCATATCATGACCTCATCTGTATTAAAAGCCGAGTCTTGCATGTGAAACAAACGTCTTCTCATAGTTCAACAATGCTTTTCATGTGTTTTCTTGACCCCTGGTTGCACGTGCATCTTATCTATGATGTTGCTCTATTTATAACTAGATCAGTTGCAATGTACCTTCCTCTCACCTGGTAGCAGTGATGCGTCAAAGTTAAAAAAAAAAAAAAACATAAGCAGAAGAAGACACTCAGCTAGCCACTGGCAAAAGTTATGAAAAAGTATTAAAAATGAAATATTGAAAACAAAAATGGTCCCAAACCTCCTCTAAAAGACAAAAGCATCACAGAAAAGCAATCCAATTTATTACAGTAAATATGGCTTAGTAAGCGGAGGTAAGAAATCTGAGAGGTCTGGATGGAACGTCAGCTAGTGCTAAGACTAACAGATACCCTGAAGCCTGCACCTGCAAGCTACATCAAGAAAGCAAACATCCAACACTCGTTGCAACTGTTACAGCCATTTCTTGCTCAACGTCATCTAAATTACTTCATGCGCCGTCATTCAGTTTTGCAGACGTAACGAGCTAAGTTGCATGACAGCAACTCTTGAGGAATAGACTAGGACACAGAGCAGGTGTCCGTCATGCAGAAGTTGGGAAGATCGATTCCAGGTTTCTCCAGACAACATACAGCCAAACAACCTAAAAGGATTTAGGCTCCGTCAAAATGAGAAGAACTGTGGATCGCATATATAAACTGAGTGGATGTTAAAAACATAATATCATCCGTATTTTTGTGCACAAATGACCTAATGTGGGTGTGATTTTTTTAGAGGACTTGTTGATTTTACATTGCACAGTTTTACGTGTCAGCAGCACGTACTTTGAAGCAGAAAAATTACGTGTCAGTGAGGCAGTAACGTGTTGGGGACACATATGAGTAAAAGCGTTCGTGCTCATGTCACGTTTTTTTTGTGAGATCAGGTTGCGTCTGTGACGACGCTGACCCCTCCTCTTCCTCCTCCCGCACATTTGCAGAGGCAACATGGAGCGAGATCGACAGGCCAAAAAGAAAGCTGGAACAGAGAGGAGAGTCTTTAAAAAAAAAAAGAAAGATGGTTAGAAGATGGTTAACTACATAAAAGCAAGATAATTAATTATATTAATGGAATAGTACAGCCACAGAATGATATTCCTTCATTTTCTACTCACCCTCATGCTGAGCAAGACTCTGGAGCACTTTTTAATATCTCAAATGCAGCCGGAGATCGGACAGGTTTTTGTTTTCCCCCATTTTTCATATAATGGAGGTGACCAGGTCGAACCAGAAAGGTCCATAAAAGTCCACAAAAACTTGTCAATATTCCTCCATGCTGCTCGTTCAATGTAATCCAAGTGTCCTGAGTGGGTAGTGTTCAGAATTTACTCCAAACTACATCATTTAGTATATTTTTATGGCCTAAACAGTAGAACATGTAGCTGCTGCAAAGCGCGCCCCTGCGAGTTCACGACACCACGGAAGCCTCAGCGTTCAGCGCCTACTTTGCCAATAATACAAGCGTAGAAGAGGAAATTTGCTGATTTCATTGTGCTAGGAACGACCGAGCTGCGGACAAACTGGGACAAACACAAGATGGTCCAAGAGGGGCTGGATATTGATTTAAAACAAAGAGAGAAAGGAAAAGAGAACGCGCGATCTCGCCTGCCGCGGCTTCCGTAGTGTCGTGAACTCGAAGGGGCGCGCTTTGCGGCAGCTACATGTACTACTGTTTGATAAAAATATACTAAATGATGTCGTTAGAGTAACCTGTTTTATTTAATATGTGTTTAAGTCTTTTTGGCAAACGAAAACACGAGGAAGTGAGAAAACTCAATGTGTTCTTTCTCACAACACAGAAAATCAATTAAGTTTGAGTTGTTGTATTATTATTGTTCTGGTGTTCTCTCTCCTGAAGAAGTACTTCACCTGCTGCACTTAACCTGAAAATAAATGTATAAATTGCTATATATACATTATGTGTCAATAAGTTATATTATGCATTATGAATGTGCACATGATTTAAAGATCAAAGTCAGAAAAGCGTATGCTCTGTCAACATGTTGGTACGATGCGAGCTGGGAAAGCTTAAAAAAGTGAGTTGCACAGTTCCTTTAAGAATCTCATCTTACTTCCACCGCTGCCATAAAAGGATAAATGTGTCAGTTTCAGCATCTGATATGTTGCTACCTGATTCTTCTATTCAGAATTTGAGAGATTTGGAATGGTTGAATTCTGCTTTTATTTGCGTTTTAGACGGCGCTGTAAAGGAAAAATCCCCTTTAGGTTTAATTCGGTGTTTTGTGATGTCAGTACGAGTTAAGTCGAGCATCATTTGGTGCACATCTTGATAAACCTTATTCATTTTGCGAACCTGCTCAGCGGACTGGACTGGAAGTACGGTCAGACAGTGGGATGGATGGGCGTTTGGGGGGGGGGAAGCCCCTCCAGCTGCTGTGCTGCATGAAATTACAGAGAAAAACACGGCTGCTGCAGAAATTTATGCTGCTGCCTCTTTGTGTTCACGCTATGGGAGAACAAGCTGAGCGTAAACTGATCAGATCTGATCGGAGCCACGTTCAGGACGAGGCCAGCGGTGCAGGGTTGACTCTGGCTATGTGTGTGGTGGGAGTGGGGGGGGATGCACATGCATGGAGCCATAAACTAATTTCATCCAGTCGTGGTCGCAGCTCGTCTAAAAATAATAATGCCTCACATGTTTTGTCTTCAAACTGGAGGTCAGAATCCGAACCAACAGCAGCTTTCACGTCTCTACAGGAGATGTCCTACATTTAGAAAAAGGAAAAAATCCTCTTCATGTTGCTATTTCAGCTGATGTCTGGCAGCATTTCACCGGCCTTCCCTCGTGTTCTGCAACTGAACAAAGACTATGATTTACATTTTAATTCAAATCGTTTTGCAGGGATTTCATGCTCTCCTTTAATATCCTCTCTAAAGGTCAGGGGGCATCCGTGGAGCCCCGGTGGGCTATCACAAGTCAGGCGAGGTTGAAAATGATATTTAGAGAGAGAAAAAACTGCAGGCCAAAATCCCCAAACATCCAGCTGCTCATCAACACGGAGATGATTCATCTACGAGGCCAAATCTGCAATCACCGAACGACAGCGATGAGACGTCGGAGGAATCGCTCAGGCTAACAACCCTCACCTGCTCAAACACGGTCCTGTTGATCGTACAGTAGGGTCCACTGATACGACGATTAAACTCGTTTAATAAATGACAAAGACGAGCTGAAGATGGTTCAGATACGAGATCGAATGTTCATCCTGCTGACAAACACGTCTCTCTCCTGTTAAAATCTGATGCTGCAGCAGAAAAGTACCACAACTCCCAAACAGGATGCTGTAAAATGTAAATAAATTCAGAATTCAATCATTTCCAAACCTCAACCACCCAAATATCATTCTCAATACAACATAAAAACATATCAGATGCTGAAACTGAGACATTTTGTGGAAAATCTGAGCTGATTGTGAATCTGATGGCAGCAACTTGGCTGTAAAAGTTGGAACAGGAGCAACAAAAGGCTGGAAAAGTAACAACTGGAGGAGACAATGACAACTTATCAGGCTAATTGGCAACAGGTCTGTAACATGTTTGAGTATAAAAGAGTCTCAGATGGAAAGATGACAGAGGTTCACCAATTTTAGACAAACTGGCTCTAAAAGTTGTGGAACAAGTTCAGAAAAATGTTCCTCAGAGTTTGAAGACTGCATAATATTATTGGATGAAGAGAATCAGGAGGAATCTCTGTATGCAGGGGACCAGGCTGGATGCTGGTGATATTCTGCATTAAAAGCAGACACGATTCTCTACTGGAAACCACTGCATGGACTCAGGAAGACTTCCAGAAATCTCTGTCTGTGAACAGTTCACCCAGAAACCCACAAATGCAGGTTAAAGCTCTGTCATAGAGAGAAGCCGTATGTGAACAGGATCCAGAAACACCACCATCTGTCTTCTCTGGACCAAAGCTCATTTAAAATGCTCTGAGGCAAAGTGGGAACTGTTCTGTGGTCAAATGGATGAATGTGACTACTAATTTAAAAAGGAGCTCTGAGAAAATTAAACAAATGAAATTAATCAAATAAGAACATGAAGACATTTTAGTGGCAGATATTTTCATCTAACAAATTCTGTCCTCTGCACTTCAGTCTCCAATATCTTTAAATGCAGCCAGATGCTGATTTTTTGGTTTACGTTAATTTCTTGTTCATATTTCACATTTAAATCCAGTTTTCCCTCTCTCACTGTTGCCTGTACTACTGTCTATTAAAATATAATATTGGTTTTAATATAATATATATTTAGTAGATAGAACTTAATTTTAGCTTAGTTGGTAGTAATACTAATCTTAAGTAAGTTGTAAGAACTTTGGAGGGCAACATGCCAGAAAACTTAATTTACTCATGTTGAATCCATGTAATTAAAATGAGAACAGGGAAATAAATGATGGCGAGAGCAGGTTTCCCACAATGCACTTCACTTCTTTTAACAACAAATTAGAGATAATTCACAAATGAAAGATTTATAAATAATGTTGGTAGTGTCACGTAACTGCTCTCAACTTGTTTATTTCTCTATATCACTAGCTGGGTTTACATGGACTCAAATAGACCGATTGCTTTCGGTTTAAAAGCTCTTTCGGAATGAAAATGATCCATGTAAAAGCCTCTTTCCGAATGAAAAGCGCCGAATGGAATGAATTTTCTTTCGGTTTCACAGGGGTAGAATATTCCTTTCCCCAAACCGAACGGGGTGTCATGTAAACGGTGAACCGGAAAGTTGTGAGGTTGCGCTCTTACAGCGCATGCTTCAACGAGACGTCGACGTGCAACAAGTGACGCTTCCTCACGTTGACAGGTGGATGTTAGGGGTGGGTGTGACAGGGCTGTAAACAACGTAATTACCTGGACAGCGACAGAAAGTTTGTTTTTAACTCAAACTCTGTCTCCACGGCTTTTCCTCTTGGTTGTTTCCAGTAGGAGCGCATGAGAATCAGCTGCTGCTGGATTAAAGTCCCGCAGAAACCACGACGACTGCAACGATCAGCTGTACCTGATGCAAATTAACTGAACCACTCATTATGTTCTGTGCAGGCCTGCTGATGAGCCATTCATTTGACTCAGGTGTGTCAAAGTATGGACACCTGGAACACATGCAGGGCAGTGGTACTTGAGGACCAGGACTGAGAAACACTGCTTTATATAATACCTACTATCCAGCAGCTGCTGCAACATGACAGGGACGTCTGCAGTCTGACATCAGTTTTAGCTAAGACTCACCCAGACTAAGTTTCTGCAACAAAGCAAAAACAATTTTGAGTTCATAAACAGCTTTCCATAAGATGAACTTGAAATCATCATGTTGGTACAAAATAAAACAAAGTTTGTGTAAAGTATCACATCTAATTTACAGTATGTGAAATTAAACGCATCAAGTTTCTTCCACAACCTCATTCACTTACAGCTTAATCAGATTTATCAAGTTCATAAACAAACTTAAACAATTCTAGCTGACTCTACTTAGTCACTGTTGTTGCTAATACTTAATTTTCCTAAGGCAGAAAGTTTGAATCATTTTTTTAAGTAAAGCCAACGAGTTAGAATTTACAGTGTACATAATGGTCTGATCCAAGTCTTCCTCGCATGTGTTTGGCTGCATGTTGTGCCCATCAACATGGCAGGTGTTAATTTAGAGCCTGGATACTATATAAAGGCAGTTAGTTTTAATGTTAAATGTGTCTCGTTTAAAACAACAAGGTTGGTTGTTTTTAAATTTTATTTAACCTTTTTTTTTTTTTAATCAGTTTTCCTTTTTTTCTGGAACATACTCCATGCAGAAGGTGCAAAATGAACAAAACGTATTCATTTTAAAAATGTATTTATTAAACTTTTACTTTACTAAGCAAAAGATTGCAAACAAATTCTTATTTATGATGTTGAGAAGTGCCAGAAAGCTCGTGTAGGGCAGGAGGTGAGACGAAAAGAAAGTCTCTATGGACATTATTATTATTCAATCAATCAATCAATCTTTTTATTTAGACTCAGGTCCATTAAAAAAAGACAAACAAACATACAACAATATTTAAAAAAAGACAGTCATACCAGTGTTTCCATATAGCAGACTGGTATCTTACTGCACTGAGAACAGGGTTGGTCAACATCATTATAATGGCATTACACGAACTGTTAAGTTGACCAATAAATTTGAACATCAGCCTTCTCAAGAGAGCATGAAAGGTTATAACTTGTACTTTACAAAAGAGTTCACTTGCACTATACCATCTTGGTTTACCAAGCAAGATACGCAGACAATCATTATACGCAACCTGAAGTTTGCGAATGCTGGCCTTCTTAAATTTAAACCATAAGGGTGCAGCATAAAAAGGGGTACAATAAGCCTTAAAGAGACCCACTTTCACCCTCTCAGAACACCAGGAAAATCTTCTGGTCAACAAATTGGCCTGCATATATAAAACACGACGCTGTCTATTCATATCTTCATCATCAGTCATATCATCAGTGATGATGTGTCCCAGATATTTAGTTTTAGAGCAAGCGGGAAGCACTTGTCCTGACAGGTAAAAGGATGGAAAAGTGAGATCCTTGTCCCCTTTTACTCTGCGTCATTATTATCATTATTATTATTATTATTATTATAATAATAATATACGCTGACAGTCTCTTCAGCGGTGTCTATACTGAGAACAAATGTTTTCACAGCTTTCTGGAAGCTTTCTTCCTGCAGCAGACATCAGTTTTCCAGCTGAAACCAGTCTGCAGCTCCTCTCTTCCTCCAGCTTTAATATTTACAGTTTGTCTTGTTGCAGATTAAACATCCAGAATTAAAGCTGACAAATCCCAAATAAATGACTGACACAAATGTGTGTGTTTGTATGTGTGCTGTTTTCATTGCCTCATATTTAGTAGAGATTTGTTACAGTGTCTGTACCTTCAGATTATTATTACCCACAAGACTTAGGGTGACGCGCACATAAACATGAATGGTTCAGTGTTTGTCCATGTGTATTGCAGGCAGACCAAATAAACAGATTTCTGTTCCTCTCAACTCCATCTTCATAACTTCATTGTTTTCTGTTGTTTTAGCTTTTTCTGGAGTACTTCCTGATTAAACTCTGTTTATCAGAAAATCTACCCCAAGCTACCACACCGATGCTCCAGGTCATGAAGGCTTTCTCTCATAAATAAAAGAATGCGGCAGTGGGGCTGAAATGCATATGTTAGCATGAATCAAATGTCAGGAACATCTGGGAAATCGCAGTATGCAAGCATGCACGCTGATGACATGTGGCACTTTAAATTCTTCTCTGCTACATCATCCCAACTCTCCAAACCTAAGTAAATGTAAATAAAACATGCAAGGATTTATTGGTTGCACAGGGTTGTGGCTAGGGATGGGCACCGAAATCTGTACTTTTTTTGGTACCTACCGAACTCCGTCGGTACTACCGGGTACCGATTCACGTAAAATCAAACGGTACCATGTTTCGGTACCTAAATGCATCCTTTTTAATGTGAGGTAGTGGAAGAGTTTGTTATTTCTGTGCCGCACGTGAACGTTGCATGGCAGCATGACATCAGCAGCAGCGGCCGCATGTTCAGTCAGAAGCTTTCCTGCTTCACTTCTCTAAAACATCAAGTTCGCTGCATTATTTGTGATGCCAGCGGCGGGAACACGTCTGATCTGAGAAAGCAGCTGATTAAACACAATATTCTTTTCAAAGTTCCGTTCCCGTCGCGTCCGCAGCCCGCAGAAAAAAGAGGGAGAAGTCCGTCAGCGCCTCGGCGGCTGAACAGATGTAATCAGGTGCAGATAATAACCAGAAGGGTTCACAAACTGCCGTTCAAGAACTTAATACGATGTGAATATTTACTGAGTTCAGCATCAACCAAGACAGTAAAACAGTTGTGGGGCGACGCGCATGTCACGTCTCTCCCTCCCTCTGTCGCATCCCACATCTTCCTTAAAGGAGCTGTATCATGCTTTTCAAATGTTCCAAAAGTCAAATATAGGCATTTATAAGCTAGATATGTTCCCATCGTTACTATAGAAACTAATTTGGTGTTAAATATTAGTTTTTCGATGCATCTAATTTCCAACACGGAAGTAAGATGGCTGACTGTACTGAACCGCGGAGCTCTCGACCAATTGCAGCATGTTTTACGCCCATTTCATGACGTCGCCCCGGAAGAGACACTTTTTCTGAAGGGTCACAGAATTGTCTGTAGCACCGGCACCGGCAGCTCTCATGTGGATGTTAGTAGTAAACATTGATGGATAATTACTCCGATCGACGGGATAAAACAGACCAGCCTGTTATGGAGCTGTATGCGCTCGACCCAGAGTCTGATATGGAGTTTGAAGTACACGCAGTACCACAGAAGTACCACAGAGACCCCTGACAAGTAAGTAAATTAGCGAACAAATCATAGGCTAACAGTTAGCATTGAGCTGAGAGATGTGTTGACTCACCAGTGTTGTTGTCTGTCCATGCGCGTTTTTATAGTAGGAACTGCGCAGGTTTCAGAAGTAATCCCAGAGAAAAAAAACACTTTACTGCCCGAGATTCATGAAGTTGTCAGGAGTGAAGTTCACACACAGAGTTGAGTTTTTTTCTTCTGCTCCTGAAGTTAAAATCCAACCACTTCTGGCAAGTCGATTCATCCAGTACAACAAATAAACTCCCACGCTGAACATAACCACGCTGAACGTAACTGCATTTTCCCAACTTGCTGTCCTCTAGAGCTTAAAAAAGGAAGAAAATTCTCCTGAACTCTGGATCAAACGTCTGTTAGCTGATGGCTGCTTGTCTCTGAGGAAATCTTCCTGCAGGTGTTAGTTTCTTCCTCAGAGAGTGTGTATAGGATTCTCTGAGTTTCTGTTCAACAGAGGGCGTCTTGCTACGGTACTGAGCGTGCGCATTTGGACTTTCGTGATTGGTGCCACGTTCATACGTAACGGGGTGGGTAGTCAGCCGTTTGCAGGGAGGTAGCGCTTGGTTTAAATATTCATGTAGATTACTCAAATATGCATGAATGAAGAAAAATAACGATTTAAATCATTTCTTGATGAGGAAATAACACACTGACATGCTGAAAAGCTCTTAAAAGTCCATTTTTCATGATAGGGCTCCTTTAAACTCTTCATTACAGCGGAGTTTCCGCACGCGAGTGCACCAGCCATCATACTGCCATCTGATAAATAAGAGTCTGCGTCTCTCTGAAACAGCTTGTATGGTTTAACCAGCACGGCAGAAACTGTCTGCATCAAGTTAGTAACCTGATCCCTGCAGCAGGATTACAGCCTCCAGACCTGCGCAAAACGCCGCCACAGAATCAGTTTAGTGTCGGAGAATAATCCATCTTTTTTCTCATTAAATTATTCTGTCATTATTATTATTTTGTCTGGAACAAACTCCCAGAAAGTCTCAGATCAGCTGAAACACTTGTTCTCAGCTGCATTCACATAGATTTTACTCTAAAGTTAAAATCTGCACGTCTCTATGCTCTCTCTTTTCAATCTTAAATATTTTTAATGTTTATCATTTTAAAATCATACGTCTACTTTTTGTTTTTAATCATTTTCTCTTTTACACCCCGCTGCAATGCTTGGTTTATCTAAGGCACTTTGAATTTTCCTGTAGGCTACATGAAATGTGCTGTATAAAAAAACTTGCCTTGCCATTAAGTTTCCCTGTTAGCAGACGCTCTGACATCATAGAGAAACAGCTGGATTTTGCTTTAATATATTATTAAAAAAATTCTATGTTGAGAATGAGAAATAAATCTGTTATTGCCATATAAACACACATAAAAGTACCGAAAACTGGTACCGTTTGGTACCGGTACCGATTCGCAGGTACCGAAAGTTGGTACCGTATCGATTCAAATGTGAAAGGTACCCATCCCTAATTGTGGCGTCGCCTCACCACAACCTGTCGCCTCACAGCAAGAAGGTTCTGAGTTTGACCCTCTGCTCGGACCTGGATGGTTTTCCCTGGGTACTCTGGCTTCCTTCATCCAGTGCTACAACGTGAAAGCCAGGGTATGTCCTGGAAAGGTTGCCGGTCCATCCAAGACTTCCTCCATCATCTGCTACTAGGAGAGAGTCGGAGTGTACCCTGGAAAGGTTGCCGGTCCAACCTAGACTTCTTCCATACACTGCTACTCGATGAAAATCAGGGTATGCCCTGGGAAGGTTCTCAGTGTAACCTAGACTTCCTCCATACACTGCAACAAGGAGAGATTCGGAGTATACCCTAGAAAGGTTGCTGGTCCAACCTAGACTTCCTCCATAAACTGCTAATAGGAGAGAGCCAGGATATACCCTGGAAAGGTTGTCAGTGCAACCTAGACTTTTCTCCATCCACTGCTACTAGTTGAGAGTCAGGGTATATCCTGAAAAGGCTGTCAGTCCAGGTAATTAGTGGCCGCCTCAATATTAGTGGCGCTGCAAGATGGTGCAACACACATGGCAGCCATTGGATTATGTGTGTTCTTTTGCTTTTATTCCTTTTTTTTTTGTTAACTCACTAGCTGCCAGACACATCTTTTGTTAGTTTCAACTGGGACAGCTCGACAGAAAACTATGGCGGAGCTTGTCAGTGAAAATCAAGCTTTTATTCATGGTATTTAGCGTAATTATCACCTGATCCAGTGGCAGGGCCACCGAAGCCTATAAATCACATACTTTGTGGTGAAGTCGGAAGTCAAGGTTTGGTGAGAGAGATGGAGAATATGGTGATGAAGCGATGAAATCACAGCAGTTCAGGCAGCTCATGTTAGAGCAAAACGTGTCGCAGAGTTCGATGATGGAGAGTCACAACAGATCAAAGACATGATGAACGGACAATTTCGGCAGCAGTGTGCACCAGTAGCCTTTATAGATGAGGAGTGGGTGCCCTAGTGGTATTGTTGCAGGCCTTTGCGTGGATGAGCCGGATGCAATTCCCCCGACACAGCATACAGGTGAGCAAATCCTGAGCAAGGTCCTTAACCCCCACCAACTGCTCCCCGGGCTGTTTTAATTAGCAGTCCACTGCACTCTGAATATAGAGATGGGACAGAATCTGGATCAGAAGGTAAATCTGACCGAGACTCATTTGGATGGATAGGCTTTCTTTTGTCAAACGTTCCATTGTGAAAAAAAAAAATTGCTGTTGCATTATGGTAAATAAATTAGACTCTTTTGCCACCAAAGTGTTTTTTTGAGTATTGTTTCTGTTTTTAATAGAAGTAAACTACTTTTTAGATGCTTTAAGTATCAATAATGTGCAAATTCTTTGCATCAGCTTTCCTGCTTGAGGTACTTTGTTGCACAAAATTGTTTTGTTTTTTTGCGTGTTTTGGCCAAAAGCAGCGTTTTTGCTGCAAATATGTTCTACTGCAGATTATTAAAAAGAACACAAAAAGCTAGAAACAGTGTATTTTCTGATAAAAGAGAAGAGTTTTCCATGTTTCTGTAGTCCTAGAACTCAATCTTCTGTGGGTCCTGAAAGATGAGCCAACATGCTCCTAAACACTGGCAGTCTGGGGCTCTGCTGTAACTATAGCTGGCTGGCAATGACTTAATTCAGCATTTTGCCTTGAACTTTAATCTCTTTAGT